>APFE031524894.1:164539-185935 GCA_000404065.3 Pinus taeda
GTGGGGGGGGGTCCCCCCCCCCCCCCCGCGGGGGTTCGGGGGGGCCGATCCCCCCCGGCTGGGGGGTTCGGAGGCTAGTGGTCCCCCGGCAGGGGTTTCGGGGACAACACCCCCGAAGCTAAAAACATATGTAAAATTGCCTTGTAAAAGTATAGTAATTTCTAGTCAATTTGGGTCGTTCATTAGGCGAATGATGTAACGGTAGAACTTATGTTTAGTTTAGGGTTTTTTTACCCTAGAAGGAAACCCCTCCCTTTGTATGAGGGCATTGTATTTGAGGCTATGTAATAGATGTGTATTCTCTGAGCGAGAAACAGAGAGGTGAGACTGTGAGAGAAAACAGAGGATATTAAAGCGGACCTGTTGTAGGTTGTGTGTCTTCATTTTGCTGGATAATAGAAAGGAAGGATTGGCTGTTCGGGGCGGACGTAGCCCAAATTGGGTGAACCACGTATATCTGTGTCTCTCTTGTTTTATGCATTCTCTGTGTTTATATTTCTGCAATATTTTATGTGTTCCATTGCTCCGTAATATATAATTTTCTAATAAGGAGTTGGAGAGGGTGGTTTGGGCTTGCCACTATACCATATTCTTATACTTTTTCTCTTCTTGGTGTAAGACGAATATTGGGAAGATCTACTTATCCTTGGTTTTATGGGGGTGTTAAGTGCCGCTAAGGTAGTTTCAATTTGTTTTTCTTCTTTTACTAGGGGTTATTCTCCTTGTTTTTGTGCTACATGGAATTTTGTTGCCTCTTTTTTCATCATTTTAGTTGGAATCTTTTGTGATTTCTCAATATCTTCCTAATGTTTTGCTGGTTTTTCTTGAGGCTTTGTCATTTATATCTAAAGCTTTATTTGAGGGTCTGCAATTTTAGCCTAGTGTTCTAAAAACTCTAATTCAACTAATTCCATCTCAACCAACTCTGTCTAAGGGTATGTCAATTGGACCTAAGCCTCTAATAATTCCTACCTATTCATGTTTTCAAATTCTACCCAGGTAATAATGAACTGAAGATGTTCCAATGCATCCACGACTATTAATATGATTAGGTTATGCTGGGCCAAATAGTTTTGTTTTCCCTCCTACACTTTGGTACTCATCTCTTTCAGGGATTGGAGGAGAAAATGTGGGATACTTAGCCTCTCATGAATAGGCAAGTCATCTTGGAATCTTAATTGATAAAGGAGCCTAAATGCATAAGCATACATTATGATTAATCTTCCTTCACATGAAATATACTTAAGGATATGATATGCTATCACCCCAGGGGCGTGGTAGGATTTCCTTTCTGATCCCATTTTTGTCTTCATTTGGTTACTCATCAGGGAGGGAAATTCCTCTTTTGGCATTGATGGCTTCATGCCTCTCCTCTTTACTCCATTGAATTCCTTTTCGAAGGGTAAGGACCCTACTAAATAAGTCTTCTTCAATGTATATTATCAACTCTTTAACTGTAGTGACTACCTCATGGCCCTTATGGTGTTATAGGTTTAAAGTAAACTCTAGGGAAATTTCATCATCATATCCTGTCAATTTCTCAAAGAACCCTAGCAAGTGACATTTTTATAAGGTAGAGTTAACCTTGGATTATGATGAATCACAATTCTATATGTGGGTTCTCTCTTGTTGAATCCCCCTCCCATTGTATGAAAAAAATATTCACAAGTTTGGACATAATTTTTTTCAAGGGAGTACTTGTTTCATTACTACAAGAATTAGGTTTTTCATGTTGTTATAGGTAATAAAAGTATGTTTGTCCAGTTATTTATTTTTGGAATCTACTAGGAAAGTTTAGCCTATAAATTCACCAGCTATTATAGTCTAAAGTATCTTTGTACTAAGGTCTCAAATTTCTTAAGTCATTGAAAATATGTGTGTCAAAAGGGGTCCATTAGTCTTGATTTGAATTGTAAGGTCCTTAAGGGGTCATCAGTGAGTTGTCATGAGTGTCTTGTCATGAGTGAATGTTGGAAAATTGATGTTGGTTGTGCTAGTATTGTGCATGAATGTTGGCACTGATGTCAACCTGACTAGCAAGAATGTGTTCTACAGTGCATGGCTTAGAAGGATTCATATGGTAGCTTCTGGCTTCATTTAGAGGATCATCATGGTGGGTGTGATTTCAGTTTTCCAAAGAGTATATTAGAAAATATGTTTTCAGTCATTTTCCAAGTAACGAAAGGACTCAAAACCTACATCATACCCTCTCCATTGGAAAGTGCTCTGAACAAGCTTTTCAACGGTATGTGGAAGTCCAAAAAAGGACATCTGGATCAAAAGGTAAGGCCTGTTAGAGTTAAGGGTTTGAAGCCTTTGAAAGGAAGGAATATCGAAGGTCCAGAGAAAATCGATGATCACATTTTGAAAGGTCATAGTCATATCAATGAATGGTGAATCATAGATTAGGTATATCAAAAGGTGCATGACATATCGATAATCGGCACATTGGCGAGTCTTGTGTATCAAAAATCACACATCGCACATTGGCGATCGCACATCCACGACATATGGTATATCAATGATCGATGAATTGAAAATCAGAGAATGTTGTGACATGGAAATGTTTCGAATCAGAGAAATTTGCAATATGGAAAGTGTCGATAGTGTTAAAATTGTTGGGAAAGCACCAATAGTGTTAAACCACCGGAAAATGCCAAAATAGGTTAACAAAGAAATTCATCGTAAAACAAAAGAAAGACGAGCCCTTTTCTCTCTCCTCTAGTGGGACGCATGGCAGAATATGATTGGTTCTGATAAATCTAAGTGGCATCTGACATCAACATGACGTGGCGATACAAAAGGAAAAGTGGCAGACAATTTTGGCGTTTTGAGGGGTCTTAAGGGTGAAAATCAGGTTGACACGTGTCACCACTCACAAGGTGCCACATGGCAATGATGACATTATCTCGAAGGTTGTCGATATCAGCGCTTTGTAACACTTGCCACTTGAAAAGTTCTTATGAGAGGGGGCTCCAATATTGGGGATGGCACATGGTCATTAAGATTTAAAGAACTTAGGTGCTAAAGAAAATAACAAAGGAAAACAGGCCCCGACAATGAACAAAATGCTTAGTGCCTCAAAGGTTAAGTCGGTGGTCACAACCCTCAGTCCTATGGTAAAGTTAATGAAAGGAACTGTCAGAAAGGTAGTTGAAGGTATCGGGAATTCATCTGCTTCCCGTGTTAAAAGGTTTCAATATAAAAGCTATGATTTCATTAAGATTCTGATGTATTGGCCTATGGTCTCGCACCTAGTCACAGAACTAAGAAAAAAGGGAGGGGCTAAGGGCCGATGGGCCTAATTTTAAATAAAGGTGCTAATTTCTTGGTTACTTTGTAATGTTTTAAAATGGTCCCGATGCTAGTTCTGTTTTTAATTTTATGAAGATATTTTTTGGACCCCCCCCGACCCCCGACACCTTGAGACTTAATAGAAGGGGAGACCCTAAAAAGTGGTTTAAAAAAAACATATGTATACTACGCGAAAGATCCATAATGATTTTGGGGGGGCCTCCTCCATTTATCATATACCACTCATACCCCCCTAAAAACTACCATCCAACATCTGAATCCTCTTCTCAACAACAATGATAAAGCCATGTTTTTTTGTGACTGTGTATAATTGTTTGAAAAGGGGATATTTTGTGATGCATGTTCATTATAAAGGATAGATGGCTCCAACTGCTAGTAAAAGGGAATGAAGAAGATTCGAACAACATAGATTCCAGGAAGGACACTAAATCACTTCCACATTTCAAGAACACAATCAACAAAGGTTACAAAAATGAAAAATCGTCAGGAAAGCATCGATAGTGTAAATGATTAGGGAATGCTGAAACAAGTCAAAAAATAAATTCATCGCAATACCAAAGTAGGACGGGCCCTTTCCTCTCTCCTCTAGCAAGACACATAGCAGAATATGATTGGTTCTGATAATGCTATGTGGCATTTGACATCAGCATGATGTGCCAGTACAGAAGGACCCGTGGTAGGAAGTTTTGGAATTTTGAGGGGTCCTAAGGGCGCAAATCAAGGTGACATGTGTCACCACTCACAAGGTGTCACGTGGAATTGATGACATCATATCAAAGGTTGAGGATATCGGCACTTTGTAACACTTGCCACTTGAAAAGTTTGAATGAGAAGGGTCTCCGATGTTGGGGCTGACACATGGTTGTTAATATTTAAAGAACTCGGGCAGTAAAGCATTTAACACTGGAAAATAGCTCCCGATTGCAAACAAAACACCTAGTGCCTCAAAGGTTAAGCCGATGGTCACAACCCTCCATCCTATGGTAAATTTAATGAAAAGAGTTCTCAGAAAGGGAGCTAAAGGTACCATAAATCCCTCTACTTCCTGTGTTAAAAGGTTCCAATAAAAAAGCTCTGATTTCATTAAGACTCCAATATATTGGCCTATGGTCTCACACCTAGTCATAGAACTAAGAAAAAAGGGAGGGGCTAAGGGCCAAGGGGCCTAATTTTAAATAAACAATGCTCATTTCTTGGTTGATGTGTAATATTTTAAAATGGTCCTGGCACTAGTTCTGTTTTCAATTTTATGAAGATAGCTTTCACACCCCCCCTACCCCCACCCTCCTCCCTGACACTTTGATACTTAACAAAAGGAAGGGGGGGGGGGGGGGGGGGGAAGTGGTTTTAAAAAAAAAACATTTTATATCTACATGGCAGCTCCATAATGATTTCAAGGGGCCTCCTACATTTACCATATACCAACTTCATAACCACCCCCCGCCGCCGACAAACCATCATTCAACGTCTCAATCTTCTGCTCAATGACAATGATAAAGCCATGTTCTTTGTAATTGTGGATAATTATTTGGAAAGTGGGTATTTTGTGATGAATGTTTAGTATAAAGGACAAATGACTCCCATTGCTCGTAAAAGGGAAAGAATAAGATTCAAACAACATAGGTTCCAGGTGGAAACGAGGACACCAAATCACTTCCAGATTTCAGGAACACAATTAGCAAAGGCTACAAAAATGCAAAGGATAAGCATTAATGAACTAATTTACAAATTTGAAGGTTGAATATGTTCCAACAGTTCTAAATTTCTTGCAGTTTTCCAGTGTTTATTTTTATCTTTAGTTTATTGTTCAGTTATTTTTTTCCAGACAGTCAGTGACATATTTCCTTCAAATTCTTAACAAAATAGCCAAATTTGACTAGAATTCTTATTTTCTAGTTATGTTTCAAGAAATATCTATGTCTTTGTTAGATATTTTTTTGTAATGAGCTTTGATTTGACGTCTGAATTTATTCGAGACGGTCTATAAATATTTTGTAATAAAACTTAGAAAGGGTTGGAATATGTTGGATTTGTGTATGAAGAAAGGAGATTCACATTGATGTAAGCCATGGATTGTACTAAAAGTGATCAATTTACAGAAGTAAAGAGAAATGTTGTTCCAACATTCTCGTGTCAAGCAATTGGTGATGTGTTATTTCATGTAAAATTGTTTCTTTTTCTTAGTTTCCATATGTTTTTCCTTCCTTATTGTTGCAAGAAGATTAAGGGCCAAATTTTCTTAAGTGTACTCTGCTCTGGCTCGTTAACAATATCAATTTTTTCTCTCTGATATTAAGTATAGAATCCATCTGTAGTTGCTCTATATTTAATTGAACTCAAATATCATTCATCTTATTCACAGCACAAAAACTCTATAAGATCCAGGACTTTGCCTACACTGTCGTGTTGTAGTTTATATGTTATTTTTATATAATTGATTACTCAAACATCTTATGAATCCATGCCCAATGGACTTTTCCAACATCTTTCAACCAAAATTTTGAAAAACCTACCTCAAATTTTAATAGCTAGCTTAAGATCTTAAAACAAAAATCTAAATCAGACAGAGAGATCCCTCTATGAAGCTGGAAGGGCTAGATATGAGCTTTAGAAGTGGTTTGTAGTTACCTCTGGGTTCCTCTCCTCAACCTAGGGAAATTACAGAGTGATAACACCTGTGGTAGTAGGGGATCTTGTAGCTTAAGGAAAATGCGCAATCCCTTTAACAAATTCTTAAAGGAAAAACTTATCACTCCATACCTCTAAATCATTTTGCACATTTGTACTTTGAGGACAAAGACAATTGATTGTCTATTTCTTTCTTTAATTTGGACCTTTACACAAAAAAATTTGTTGACTAATAAATTTAATAAATTGAGCATCAATCCTTGTGCCAATGTAAGTAAGAGAGTATTAGTTATGACTTTTTCAAGGATTCCTTTGTTTCTTAGCTTATTAGGTACCTATGTGAGCGCTTAGGATGAAATTATATGTCATTTATCAAAACCCTCTATATCATGTAGCATAATATAAGTTTGTTCTTGTAGGTCATAGTTTTTTAACCCAATATATATAACCTTCTCCTATAGTGGTGGAAATATTCGTCAAGGATATTTAACACTATTTACATGCAGAACATGGAGTGAGGATATGTGGAAAACTTGAAGTTGATCATATGGTTTGAGTGGAGATAATGTCAATTGGTGGTTATAGAAAGCTCCGCACACAGTGGTTGAGCTAGACCCCACCTACCTCTTGTTAGTATTAAGTGTCCTCGTACTCCACTTCTCCTTGTCATCGATAAGAAACAATGGCTTACTTTTGAATTATCCCATCACCCTTGTGGAAAACTCTAAGAAAAAGTGAAGTCTTCTACAAATTTAATTGAGGCCTCTGCTATTCTTATTTGGATATAGAACCATTCAATTTTTTCACTTTTAATTTTATTTACTGCTCTGAATGAGTTCAAAGAGTAAGGTTAATATATCCTCATACCTAATGTTTTACTTTTTATTGATTTTGGATTTTGCTATGATTCTTTTACAAGTGTTTTGATGATGTTGTTATTGAACAGGTGATCCTATAGTAGTCTACAAGAGATCCTATAGATTCTAAAGTTTATTTATTTGAGTTGGAAGGTGTATCTTGACTACCAAGTTTCTCTGTTGATGTAGGAATCCGTGGCATGTTGTGATCTTTTACAAGAGTGCTATACTCTAGGCCTATAGGGTTGCTACAAGCTACTATAGGATTATGTAGTCTCTTGTAGCAGTTACAAGAATCCCTCATTCACATCAAAATATTATTTTGAAAAATCAAGGGGCACTGATAATTCAAGGAGAAGATGGTGATAGTGTTGGAGATGCTTTTAATGGTGGATGTGATGGAAAAGACAAGGATTTTGAGCTACTACAGGATTAAAATGATGAACAGTGGAGGAAAAACAAGAGTTAATGCATGTTTATGGAATGGTTGAGTGTTAGGACGTCTCTAATGCTTTTCTTAGGGCTCTATGTAGAGAAACTTCCTGATTTTTAGCTTTTGATCAAATCTAGGTTATCATGTAGCATTATAAGACCCTTCTTGTAGCAGTTTAGGGAAGTGGATAGAAATGCATGAAAAGGATTTGAAAATGTGGATATGATGTTATGGATGATGGATGATGATGGAGGGATACTTTCTAAACCTTTTGAGGATGAATGAGTTTATGCCTTGGGCCAAATGTGTAGGTTGGTTTGTCTAACCTATCTTGTTGATTTTCCTTTATGATACCTGCATATAGAATCAAGGTAAGATAAAATACTTTCATTTTTCATAACTTTCTTCATTCCCCCCTTTTTTTCTTTTTTCTGTTTTCTTTTTTTTAGGCTCACTAGTTGCCTCATGGAGGTTTTTCACTAGTAGGTCTACCCTAGGTGCCTTAGAGGAGCTTTTCACTTTGGATTATTTATTATTTATTATTTTTATTAGACTCATAGGTTACCTCATAGATATTTCAGCTAATGGGTGTACCTCAAGTACCTCAAAGGAGGTTTTAACTTGAGGTTTTTTTCATTTCTGTCTTTTTTGTTATTTCTTTCTTACTAGCCAAAGACTAAATGGATTTGGCATTTTTAGGGTCTTAATCAAATTGAACTCTTTACTTATTGAATCCATAATCCTTAGAGAGGGGATTCTTGTAGAATTTCAATCGATAACCATTTACTAAAAGTGGAATATGATCTTCACCTATAGTTATTATCCATGTTGAACCATTATCGTAACATTTTTAAACTAGATAAGGTCCCAACCATCTAGTCATGAGCTTCCCTTTAAAATCCTTAAATATTGAGTCATACAAAAGGGTCGAATCACCCTCTTGGAAGGCTCTAGTTTTGATATGGTTGTCATGCTAGACTTTGCTTTGCAGCGGGACCACTTCGGTATGCAATAAGGCTTGTATCCTATATTCATAAAGTGCAATCAATTGTTGCAACCTTTCATCCTATGCTTTGGTGAGATGCATGTAGAGTAGGGCTTCCATCCTTATTATGTTGTACTCAAGCTCAATATATAATAAGGCCTTCTTTCCATATACTAGATCATCGGGGGTGAACTCGGTAGTGGTCTTCTAGGTGGTCTTGTGGGTCTAGGTGGCTCAAAAAATCTCTCTACCTAATACTTTTTGTTGTTATTGATCACCTTGGTCAAAGTGCTATCTAATGTTATGTTAGTCACCTCTACTTGTCTATTTGCTTGAGGGTGATATGGAGTAGACCTCAAGTGTCAGATGTGATGTTGCATCATAATACCCTCGATCAAATTGGAGGTGAATTGGGAGCCTTGGTTTGTCACCAATTCTCTTGGAGAACCAAACTTGTAGAAGATATTTTACTTTAGAAACTTAATTGATTTATGTTCAGTTGATACCTTCACTACTTTCACCTGAGCCCACTTAGTTAGGTAATCATTGCACAATAATGTATCTCTTTTGTCCAAATGGAGGATCAATAGGACCAATGAAGCCCATGATCGATATTTCAAATGGTTCAAAATACACTTGAGGTTGTAAAGGAATTTCATTCTTCTATATGGGTTTCCCCATACATTGGTATTCACCACACTATGTAGTGTATCTCTAGGTATATTTGTGAAGGGTTGACCAATAGTATCCTACTTGCAAGATCTTGTAGGCTAAGATGTGTCCTAAACCTCATCGTCCCTCACACATCTCCTCAGGATCTTATTAGGCCCCAACTTGAAGATTTTACCCCCAATCCAAGGGTAAGAGGCACCCTTTCAAACAATTTTTTTATTTTCTCCTTTAAAGATAAGTGAGGAGGGAAATGGTTAATATCTAATAAGTTGGCTATGTTAGTGAATCATAGAGATAATATTAATATAATAAAGAGATTCTCGTCAGGGAGCTAGTCATCCACCACTTCTTCACCATCTATAGACAAGGCTAGTCTTGAAATAAAATCTATAGCAACATGTTATGTAACCAAATCAAAAAACAAAACAAAAGATAGATAAACAACTTGAAAATTAACCTCTTCAAGGGATAAACCTTCTTTAAATCACATAAATGAATAATTCTCGAATGATACAAATGACAAGACCTCCTTGGTATCTATAGGAGTCTAAGGGGTCATAATATAATCAGAACCTACATAAAAATAATAACACAAGGGCACAACAATAACAATAGTGGGCTTCTATGGGGCACAATAATAACAATATGGGAGCTACATGGGCACAATAATAACAATAAGGGGGCTACACTAATAATAAAAATAAGGAGGCTACACTAGTATTATAAGGACATAACATGCTCCTCTCTTTCAAAAAAAGCATTGTCCTCAATGCTCGAGTAGTTGATGCTTATGCATAAAATCCTCATCCTCCCATGTGGATTTTTCAGCATGTAAGTTTTTCCACTTAATGAGATACTATGAAATTGAAATATTTTGTAGTTGTCGGTTTCTTGTTTCCATGACTGCTTCATGCTCCAATATGATTTTTCATTCTTCGTCAAGTTTTGGAAATGTTGTTTGAACTGGGATCTTGTCACCGATAACCTTCTTTAAGAATGAAACATGGAAAACTGGGTGTGCTCGGGAAGATGCAGGTAGCTCCAGTTTGTATGCCACAGTACTGATCTATTGCAACACCTTTTAAGGACCTTAATACTTGGGTGATAGTTAATTATCCTTCTTAGCTTGCTTACGGAAATTTTTTTGTATGGTTGTAGCTGTAAAAATGCCCAGTCACCTACATCACTGTGATATTCATATTCCTGTTGTTTCATTCAATTTTGTGTCAAAGTGAGGTTATCATTTAAAAGGTTGAGAACTTGATGTTGATGCTTGATGTGATCTTCCACTACTCGAACATTAGAATTTCCTCCTAAAGATGATGTGATAGACAGTGGATGATATCCATAAAGTGCCATAAATGGGATCATTTTTGTTGCAGTATGAAAGGAAGTGTTATACCACCATTCAACTAGAGATAACCACTTGACCCATTGTGTTTATCTATCAGATACAAAACAATGAAGATATCCTTCCAAACATTTTTTCTCTGTCTCATTTTTCTCGTTAGATTGAGGATGTTAAGATGAACTATGATCTAATTGAGTATCAAGACAATAAAATAATTCCAACCAAAAATTTCTAGTAAAAATGGGATCTCTGTCACTTTCAATAATTTTTGGGTTTCCATGTATCTTTTGAATTGTTTCCATAAATGCAGTAGAAATTGTACTAGCTTTAAAAGGATGAGATAATGCACAAAAGTGTGCATACTTGGTAAGTCTATCAAATACCACCATGATGACACTCTTTCCTTCGGACTTGGGCAAACTTGTGATAAAATCTATTGAGACCTCCTCTTAACACTAACTTCGAATGGATAAAGGTTGTAACAGACTTGGGGTCTTAATTGTCTCAACTTTATTTTATTGGCAAACCAAACGTTCTTCCACAAAATTTTAAATAGTAGATTTAAGGCCATTGACACTGTGGTAATTTTTTAAAAATCCTGAGTGCCCTCCTAAGGGGGAGGTGTGCAATTCAAAAAGAATATTTTGATTGAGTCGGGAATTTTTACATAGATATAAGCGATCTGCGTACCATAATTAATCATTCTTCCTAATAAATGTATCAAATGTATTGGGATCTTGCTGTAACTTTTGAATGAGTGTCCACACCTCTTCGTCATTATTCCATTCATCCATTGCTTCAGTTATTCAATTAGGGTGGATCATAGAAATTACACAGAGCAATGTTTCCACATCCTCATCCTTTCTTGAGAGTGCATCAACAACAACATTTTGCTTCCCTATTTTGTAGATGATTTCAAAGTCATAACCCAACATATTTTTGACCCATTTTTGTTGCTCTTCCGAAGATAAACTTTGTTCCAAAAAGAATTTAAGACTGTCATGATCTGTTTTTACCTTGAAGTGTATTCCCATTAGGTAAGGTCACCATTGTTTTAGTGCATGTAGTATTTCCAACATTTCCTTCTCATAAATAGGTTTGTGTAAATACTTTCCCTTGATTGGATGACTTTCAAAAGTTATGGGTTTTCCTTCTTGGATTATAACAGTACCAATTCCTTATGTTGAGGCATCACATTCCACAATAAAGGATTTTGTGAATTTTGGTGTAGCTAATACCGATGTTTGACACATTGCCTCTTTAAGATGTTAAAATTCCTAAGTTGCTTCTAGAGTCCAAGAAAATGCATCTTTCTCCAGTAATGTTGTTAGAAGCATTGTTATTCTCCCATAATTCTTAACAAACTTGCAATAATACCCTTTCAACCTGAGAAATCCTCTAAGATGCTTTAGGGTTGTGTGGATTTTTCATACCTTAATGGATTTAATTTTGTTAGGCTCTACCTTAACACCCTCATGAGATATAATATGACCCAAATATTCCACCTCCTGTACTCTAAAGAAACATTTGGATCTTTTTGCACATAATTATTTCTCCTCCAATAGTTTGAGCACTTGTCAACATGTTGTACATAATCCTTCTAAGACCTGTTGTAGATTAGTATATCATCAAAAAATACTAACAAATGTTTTATAAGGAAGGGTTCAAAAATGGAATTCATCAAACCTTGAAATGTGGAAGGTGAATTAGGAAGGAAAAAAGGCATGACCAACAACTCATAATGACTTTCATGAGTTTTGAATGTTGTTTTCGAAATGTATTCAGTCTTCATTCTAATTTGATGATATCCTCAACAAAGATCCAGCTTGGTTAAGTAAATTTCTCCATGTAATTCATCCAACAATTCATCAATGAAAAGAATGGGAAATTTATCTTTACTAGTGAGTTTGTTGAGCTCCCTATAATCTAAAGCATATACCATGATCCATCCTCATTGTGCACCAATACTATTGCAATAGAGAAAGAACTTTAGCCAGGTTGAATTATACTGACCTCTTGAAATATACTTTGGAATGATTCTCCAATACTTTTTGTAGATCTAGATAAATGGATGATTTCACTGTTTGAACCTCTAATGAGAATAATTATGAAATTACGCCCCATTTTTATTTCTTCAAAATATTTTTCATTCCATTAGAGTTGATTATCTTCCCTAGTTTCCTCACGATACCCCTTAATTCAATTTCCTTTCTTTCCCAGAAAAATTTCAAGAAAAGTTATTGAAAATTAAAATCTGTCATCCCCAAAGATTGTTACAATTGGACTCCTAGTAAAACATCAACACCACCCATTGGAATGGAAATCATTGGACTATTAAATACATATTCACCCATGGTTATATTGATATTATGGCACTTTCCATAGAAATTTATAGTTCCTCCATTTGCAACCATCACTTGACACTTTGGTGTTAGATATAGAAAGCAATTCAATTCCTTGGCTATCTTACAATGAATAAAATTATGGTACTACCCAAATTAATCAACATTGTTACATTTTTCTTCTTGATATATCCTTATATCTTGAGACTTTGAGGAGTAGTAATTCCCTCCAATGCATTACAAGATATGGCTAGATTCATTTCTTCTTTTATCCTCTTCTTTTGATGTATATCCATTTATTTTTGGTGTATATCCTCTTATTTTATTGTATACCCTCTTCCAAGACTTGTTTTAGATTAGTATATCATAAAAAAATACTAATACAAATTTTCTAAGGGTTTGAAAATGGAAACTATCAAACCTTGAAATGTGGAAAGTTCATTAGTAAGGCCAAAAGGCATGACCAAAAATTCATAATGACCTTCATGAGTTTTGAACGTTGTTTTTGCAATGTCTTTAGTCTTCATTCTAATTTGATGGTATCCTGAACAAAGATCCAACTTGGTGATGTAAATTGCTCCACGTAATTCATACAAAAATTCATCAATGACATTAATGGGAAATTTATCTTTATTAGTGATCTTGGTGAGCTCCCTATAATTCAGACACATACACCATAATCCATCCTTCTTGTGCACCAATACTATTGCAATAGAGAAATAACTTTGACTAGGTTGAATTATACTGAACTCTAGCATTTCTGCAACCATACGTCCAATTTCACTCTTTTGGGCACAGGGATATCTATAAGGCTTAATGTTTAGAGGAACACTTCCTAAAATAAAGTGAATAACATGATCATAATCACAAATAGGTGGGAGGCGTTTGGGAGTCTCAAATATTTTGGAATGACATCCAAGACTTTTTGTAGATATAGAGAAATGAATGATTTTGATGTTTGAACCTATAGTGAGCATAATTGTGCAATTATGCCCCATTTTTATTTCTTCAAAATGTTTGTCATGCCATTCAAGAAAAGTTATTGAAAATTAAAAGTTATCATCCCCAAAGATTGTAACCATTAGACTCCTTGTACAACATCAACCCCACCCATTGGACTGGAAAGCATTGGAATATTCAATAAATATTCGCCCATGGTTAGATTGATATTATGGAACTTTCCAGAGAAATTTATATTTCCTCCATTTGCAACCATCACTTGGAACTCTTGCGCTGAATATAGAAAGCAATTCAATTCCTTAGCTATCTTACAATGAATAAAAGTATGGGTACTATCCAAATCAATCAACATTGTTACCTTTTTCTTCTCTATATATCCTTCTATCTTGAGAGTTTGAGGAGTAGTAATTCCCGCCAGTGCATTACAAGATATGGTCTTATTCATTTCTTTTTTTTTCCAGGGTTGGTTCATGGTGTATATCCTCTTCTTTTTGGTGTATATCATATTCTTTTGGTGTATATCCTCTTCCAAGGCTTGTTGTAGATTAGTATATCATCAAAAAAATACTAACAATTTTTTTCTAAGGGTGGGTTTGAAAATGGAATTCATCAAACCTTGAAATGTGGATGATGCATTAATAAGGCCAAAATGCATGACCAAAAATTCATAATGACCTTCGTGAGTTCTGAATGTTTTTTTTTCGGAATGTATTTAGTCTTCATTCTAATTTGATGATATCCTGAACAAAGATACAACTTGGTGAAGTAAATTGCTCCATGTAATTCATCCAACAATTCATCAATGACAGGAATGGGGAATTATATTTAATAGTGCATTTCTCCCTATAATACACACACATATGCCATGATCCATCCTTCTTGTGCACCAATACTACTGCAGCAGAGTAAGAAATTTGGCTAGGTTTAATTATATCGACCTCTAACATTTCTGCAACCATACGTTCAATTTCACTCTTTTGGTAATAAGGATATATGGAAGGCCTGATGTTTGGAGGAACACTTCCTAGAATCATGTGAATAACATGATCATAATCACGAATAGGTGGAAGGCCTTTAGGAGTCTCAAATACCTTGGAATGATTGTCCAAGATTTTTTGCAGATCTGGAGAAATGGATGATTTTGATGTTTCAACCTCTAGTGAGCATAATTAGGCAACTACGCCCCGTTGTTATTTATTCAAAAGTTTTTTCATGCCATTAGAGATGATTATCTTCCCTGGTTTCCCTATGATACTCATTAATTCAATTTCCTTTCCTTCCTAGAAAAATTTCAAGAAAAGCTATTAAAAATTAAAATTTATCGTGCCTAATGATTGTAACTTGTTGACGGTGCTAGACCCACAAACATTCAAGGGATCTCCCTGGTATGAAGTCCCAATTAGACCTCACACCATTTGGTGTAGGAGTCCCATCCGATATAAAGGCTCGGTTTCCAAATCCTTAAATATTTTCCTTGGCTCTAGCTGCCAGTACGAGAGAGGGATGTAATGGTATCTTCGAAAATTAAGGGAGGTGTGCCTGGTGAGTGTTCAGTTGCAACTATGTCAAGGTTCTTCTACTGCAAAGGGGGGAAAAAAGTGAGCCTCTAAATGAGAGGTAATAGTACCCCCCGAGAAGAGACACACGTGAGCCAGAAGGATCTGTCTAACATCCAACGGAATAGTCCACAGTGGATGCAAAGGTCATTACAACCAACAAATAGAGAAGGATTTGTCTAATATCCCGTGGAATAGTCCACAAGGATGGGGCAAAAATAAAAACCATTACAACACATTCTCAATAAGATAAGAACTAAAATAACCGAAATAGTTCAACTATCTTAGCACATGTGAAAGCAAACATGAAATACAAACTTCCACGAAATAGTCTTGCAAACATTCATAGTCCATGCATGAAGAACGTGTTGGGCTTAAATTCTTATGTTATTAAGCAAAAGTTACAAGACACATGTTTACAATGTACATTAATAGCAACAATGTAAACTTTGAAATGGGAGCTATAAATTCAAAACGAGAACTCTAAAAAAAAACCTTAAAAAAAACATGGAAAACAACCCAAAAACGAAAAATGTTGATGCTGGAATAACGGTTTTTTTTCAACATTTTTTAAAAAAGGTAGTAAAAACCAAATTTTTGTGCAAAAAACACTTTGAAAACAAAAAGTTTTGATTGTTGTAATAACATCTTTTTTTTCGAGGTACATTTTCAACATTTGTTCGCAAGGACGTTAAAGATAAAATGTCATGACTTAGAAACCATTAAAATTTTTACAATTTTTCAACCATGGAATTAAAATCAAAGATCATGGCTACAAAAAACCTTAAGTTTTCAACATATTTCGACCATGACATTATGAAAGTTTTCTATGACTAGTTTTTTTTAAATGAATACCTAAATGAAAGAGTCATTATACGAAGCATAACTTTTTTTTCAAATACTAAAAGTATAACACTTTAAAATCTTACCCTAAGACAACTTGACACATTACAACAAAAATTTAAAAATAAACCATGAAATTGACATGTAGTGTAAGCTAACTGACCCATTCTAATAAAAGCTTAAAGACCAACCATTAAATTGACATATTGCATAGTCGGACTCGATACATTATAACAAAAACTTTAAAATCAACTATCAAACTGACACATAATGGGGCCAGGTTGCTAGTCGAGGATCAATGCGGACCCTGCAAGAAAAAATAAAATAAATAAAAATGAAAAATACAAAAGAAAATAAAAATTAAAACATTGAAGAAAACAAAAAACAAAAACACAACAAGTTTAAAAATCATAACAAGTAAATAAAAAGATATATTAAAACATAAAAATTAAAAATAATAATAATAATAAGAATGAGAAAACTAAAACAAAACAAACAAAAAATAAAAATAATAACAAGAAAAATATATATTAAATTCTAATCAAATTAAAAAACATGACAAAAAAAAAATAAAAAAATAAAAAGGTATAAAAAAGGACCAAAAAAAAAAAAAACATAAAAATGTAAAATATATATATATATATATTAAAACTAAACAAATAAAAAAATACAAGAAATTATTTCTAAAATAGAAAAAGAATGATACTAGATAATTAAAAGGAAGGAAGAAAAAACCATTAAAACTAATATTGAAAACTAATTTTAAAAAAAGTTTAATTTAAAATTTAAAAGAACATAAATTAAAAAAAAAAAAGGTCTGCCAAGGCCCCACCCCTGCAGTCCAACGGGCCAAAGGGGTGGAGGCCTGATTCTCAGAATTAGGCCCTCCACCCACTAGGGCCCGTTGGGCCTCAAGGGTGGGGTGGAAAAGGGATTGCGTGCAATGTCGTCCCGCCCCACCCCCATTACTCGTTGGACTGTGGGGGTGGGGACTTGGCCAGCCATTATTTTAATATTTTTTTAAAGATGTATGCTTTAAAAAAAGCTTATGATTTAACTTTTTTAAATAGTTTTCAATATTTAATTTTTAATGTTTTTTTTTTTCACTTATTTTATGATTTAATTTTTTTCTTAAAAATAGTTTTCCTTATCTAAATTTTTTATGTTTTTATTATTTTTTATTTAATTTTTAATCTTTTAATTTCATTTTTTCTCCAATTATTAATATCAATTTTTTTTTCTTAATTATGTTTATTTTAATAATATTGCTTGTATTTTTTATTTTATTTTTTATTTTTTTATTTGTTTGTTTTTTTTAATATAATTTTTTAATTTGTATTAATTTTAAGTTTTTTTTTAAATATAATTTTTATTTACTTGTTATTATTATTTTAATTTTTTTTGTTTTAGTTTATATTTTCTCGTGTTTTAATTTTAATTTTTTATTTTTTTTAGTCATGTTTTTTTTTTGTTTTTTTTAATATATATTTTAATTTACTTTTTATTATTTATTTTTTTCGTGTTTTATTTGTTTTTTTTTTTTCAATATTTTTTTTTTTGTATTTTTTTTTTTATTTATATATTATTTTCTATTTTGTTTTATTTTATTTTTTCTTGCAATGTGTGTGTCGATTCTCGATTAGAAAACCAATCTCGTTATTTGTCAATTTGATAATTGATTTAAGTGTCAAAAATACACCTTAAAAAACAATGTTGATGCTTTTCAAAATCCACATGAAAATTACCAAAATTAAAAAAAAATATATATTCATAAGAAAATTTGAAGTGTCTAAAATATGCTAAAAAATGTGTATTCTAAATCAACACTTTTCAAAATCGGATGATTTTTTTTGCTACCTCAAAAAAAGGGGTAATTGTATTTGTTCATGTTGGGTTGTGTTATATTCTTTCCACGACTAGCCCACGTAGTTAACTGGTTGGGTTAGATGGGGGGTGGAGGCCCCCTTTCGTTGCACCGATTGCATAGCGGGGAGTCACAGGGGGTTTGAGGGGTGTAGGTAACCCCTTCTATGGGGTCCGGGCAGCACCCCGGAAAATTTTGTTTTTTTGGACCCTATATTAGGTTGGATGGACCTACCTATGGTTTAGTGAAAGATTTTCGCACATGGTTTTGGACACGATGGTTTTCGGTCCATGGTTTTAGACGCGATGGTTTTAGGTCCATGGTATTGGATTCTTCGACATGTATAAATATGTATTGTAACATTGAAAGGAACATAATGAAAAATCAAGCTGGTAGTCCCGGTTTTGGGATCCAGGGGAAATCTCTATGTATATGTGTTTTATGTGTTATGCTCTCACATTATTTATTTTTTGTGTTTTAGAATTCGTATGCAGGTAATTTTTGTACGGGGTTAAACCTACATTTGGTATCAGAGTTGTTTTGGCTTCAAGGGGATGCCTTTGTCGCTAAGGTGTTTCGCTTGGGCCTGTGGTAGACTCTGTTCAGTGGGAGATCTGTGAGATCGATTCTGGTGGTGAAAAAAGATGGCCGAGCAGTGGAAAGATAGAGATCGAGAAATTTAATGGTCAGAGTTTTGAGTTGTGGAAACTCAAGATGGAGGATTTGTTGACGGATAAAGATCGGTGGATCGTAGTAGATCGGGGTACTAAACCAACAAGAGTGTCTAATGAAGAATGGAAGAAGTTGGACCGGAAGGCAAAGAGCACAATACAATTGTGTGTCTTAGGTTCAATATTGCTAAATGTATTAGGGGATGTTACGACAAAGGTTTTGTGGGACAAGTTAGGGACTTTGTACGAATCTAAGTCTATGGTGAATAAACTGTTCCTGTGGAAAAAGCTGTATAACCTGAGGATGAAATAGGGAGACTCGGTGACAGAGAATATGAACGCATTTAATATTGTGGTAAGTCAGTTATTATCTGTTGATATTAAATTTTAGATGAAGATAAGTGCATCAGTTTGTTGTGTTCTCTACCAGATTCGTGGGATAGTCTGGTTATTGCAATAGGTATCAATACAACTACTTTGCAGTTTGATGAAATAGTCTCATCCTTACTGACAGACGAGATGAGACGGAAAAATATGGAAAGCCAGAATGGTGATGCCTTGTTTGTACGAGGACAGTCCCAGAACATAAACAAAAATAAGTCATCGAATGGGAGATCTAAATCTCTAGGAAACTTGTAAAGTTGGTGTGCTGGAAATGTGGAAAGGAAGGGCACTACAAAAGGGACTGTAAATCTAAAGCTCATGATAAAGGAAAGGGATCTAACGATGCTGCTTCTGCAGAGACGAAAACCACCTCAGATGAAGGTGGGGATGTGTACATGGCTTCTTCAAGTACACATGTAGATCATGAGGCATGGTTGATTGACTCAAGTGTATCCTTTCACTTTACTCCCCAGAGGGAGTGGTTCTGCGAGTTTGAGAAATATGATGGTGGTGATGTCTTCTTGGGGGATGACAGGAAGGCTAGAATCATTTGTCGTAGAAAAGTAAAATTGAAGTTGCAAGGTGGAAGGGTTAGAACACCTTTGGGTGTCCTACATATTCCTGAATTTGTCAAAAATTTGATTTCTATAAGCAAGTTGGATGATGCAAATGTAAAAACAATGTTCAAGAAGGATACATGCAAGATGGTTTGGGGGGCACTGGTATTGATGTGGGGAGTTCAAATTGGAACTCTATATAAGATGCAAGGCAGCGCTGTTGTTGATGGGTGCAACAATTTTGTGGTTTCTAAAAGTGGAGTAGAAAATCTAGTGGTCTCTGGAGAGAAGACCATGTTGTGGCATCAAAGGCTTGGACATATTGGAGAGAAGGGCCTTTGAATACTTCATGGTAAAGGTATGGTAGAAGGTATGAGTAATAGCTCTCTGGATTTTGATTTCTGTGAAAATTGTGTATATGGGAAGTAGAATCGAGTGAGTTTCCCATCTGGTGGTTAGAGGACGAAACAAATATTAGAGCTTGTGCACAGTGATGTGTTTGGACCTGTGAAAGTTCCATCACTGGGTAAGTCTGTGTACTATGTATCATTTATAGATGGCTTCTCAAGGAATACATGGATATATTTCCTTAAGAAGAAATCTGAAGTCTTTGATATGTTTAAAGAATTTAAGGCTTTGGTGGAAAATCAGACAGAGAAGGAGATAAAGGTGTTGAGGACAGATAATGGTGGAGAGTTTTGCAGCAAGGAATTTGAAGAATTTTGTAAGAAGTGTGGTATAGCATGGTAGAATACTACTCCATATACACCTGAGCAAAATGGAGTTGCAGAAAGAATGAACAAGATGTTGATGGAAATGGCAAGAAGCATGCTCAGTGGTGCCGGGTTAGGATAGGAGTTCTGGGCAGAGGTGGTGGATATTGCATGTTAGGTCAATAGGTCACCTTCATCAGCGTTGGATGATAAGACTCCACAAGAGGTATGGACTGGTAAGAAACCCTCTCTTACACATCTGAGGGTATTTGGATGTTATGCATATGTACATGTTCCAAGGAGAAAAGAACCAATTTGGATAGTAAATGTGAAAAGTGCATCTTTATTGGGTATAAGGATGGTTTAAAGGGTTATAATCTTTGGAACCCAGTCACACGGAAGGTTGTGTACAGTCGAGATGTTGTGTTCAGAGAGGTGAAAGATGTTATTGAACTTGAAGTCCAACCAAAGGAACCTGTGAAGATATAGTTTGAGCTTAAGGAGGAAGAATTAGACTCTGTAGTAGAGGAGGAATTAGAAGATGAAGAGCCACAAACTTTGGGTGTGAGAAGATCAGTTCGAGAAAGAAGGCAGCTGGAAAGGTATAGTCGATCTGTTTTTTGTTCAAATTTTTCTTTGTCTGTTACTGATGATGATCCTAGAACTGTGAAGGAAGCAGTGGATTCAGAGGATGGAAAACTCTGGAAAGAGGCCATGGTTGATGAAATGGCATCTTTGCACAAAAATGAGGCTTAGGATCTGGTGGAGTTTCCAGCTAGAAGGAAACCCATTGGCAGCAAATGGGTGTTCAAAAAGAAGACAAATGCAGAACAAAAGGTGGAGAAATGCAAATCTCGGTTGGTAGCAAAAGGTTATTCCCAGGTGCGGGAATTGATTTTGGTGATATTTTTTCTCCTGTTGCCAAGGTAGCTTCTATTAGATTACTTTTATCTGTTGCTGCTGCTTTTGTTTTTGAGGTAGAACAGATGGATGTGAAGACAACATTTCTTCACGGCGATTTGGAAGAGGAAATCTACATGAAGCAACCTGAAGGCTTTGCGGTGAAGGGTAAGAAAGAACTGGTATGCAAGTTAAAGAAGTCTCTGTATGGGTTAAAACAGTCACCAAGGATGTGGTATCAACAATTTGATACATTTATACAGGGACTTGGCTTCACCAGAAGCAAAGCAGATCACTGTGTGTATTTTAAATTAATTGGTGACCGTGTTATTTATCTGGTCTTGTATGTGGATGATATGTTGCTG
>APFE031524904.1:0-11154 GCA_000404065.3 Pinus taeda
TGGATCAGCATTGCTTCAAGTGAAGCCCAGCTTCATCAAGTAACTATCCATCCTCTCATACCAAGCTCTGGGTGCTTGTTTTAACCCATAGAGGGCTTTCTTCAACCTGCAGACATAAGTGTCTCGATCTTGAACTTCAAATCCCAGAGGTTGTTCTACATACACCTCTTCCTTTATTGCACCATGCAGAAAAGTGGTCTTGACATCCATCTGATGAAGACTCCATCCTTGCATAGCAGCAAGGGCTATGATGGATTGGATGGTGGTATATTGTGCCACAGGTGCAAATATATCGTCATAGTCAATTCCTTCCTTTTGAGAGAAGCCACGGGCAACAAATCTTGCCTTAAACTTTTCAGCGCTCCCATAAGATCCATGTTTAATCTTGTAGAGCCATTTAGCGGTGACAACAGATTTGTCCTTCGGTCTCGGGACCACATCCCAGACATCATTCTTCATAATAGCCTCTTATTCTTCATGCATAGCATCCTTCCAGACTTGATGCTTGATGGCTTCCTCAAAAGATCCAAGTTCAGATTGTACAATAGTACTCATGGCAGCTAGATACCCTTGGTATCTACACGACTTCTTGCTTTCTCGGAATGTCCCCCTTGGGGCAGCATGACCCTCAGCATCTTCGAGGGTGTCCCTGAGTCATGATGGCCTCTTTCCTGGAGAAGGGGAAGGATCAATAGGGTCCATTGGCCCTTCAACATCAGGCATAGTCTCATCCTGGGGTTCTTCCAGATTTCCAGATCTTTCTTCATGATTTTCTTCAGATCTAGGAAGATCTACTTTCTTCAGGGAAGCATCTTCGTCAAAAGTGACAACATGGCTTATCTCTACTTCCCTTTGACCAGGTACATAGACTCTATACGCCTTAGAAGTTTCACAGTAGCCCACAAACATTCCTTTCTTCCTAGTAGCATCCAGCTTACTTCTCTTTTCTTTCGGCACATGAAAATAGACAGGACATCCAAAAAATTCTAAAATGTGAGACATCAGGTTTCTTACCAGAGAAAACCTCTTCGGGAGTTTTTGGAGTCCAAAGCGGAATGAGGGCATCGGTGGGGAAACCCTTTGATCAAATCTTCTTTTATCTTCAAAGTTCAGCAGAGAGAGAGAGAGAGTATATTTACACCAGAAGTCAATACTTTGACTTATCTAGATCTAGCATAGATCATTTCGTATAATGATGAGATCAGTTGAAGACATTCTGCTTCAACTGATTCTCCAAGGTGATGGCTTCACTTATCCATTTCGTCCATTTACACCTTATCGTGGACCACCGTCTCATCTGCTTTCATCATCACTGTGCTGCCCATGATCTTCGTCATGTTGCCCATGATTGCTTTGCCCATAGTGTCGCATTCTTCACCATCATTCATCACTGCTTCATTGAGATCTTGACCTTGCTATGAATGTAATTATGTGCAGACTTCTGGCGCTGAGAGTGAGGTTGTCCTCATTGCTGCACCATTGAAGCTATTACATCATCATGGACCGTCTGAGATTTTCGGTCAGACCCTTGTATTCAGACCGTTAGCCCATGAACAATCTCTGATAGTCTGCTGCACCGTTTACTGATTATTGGACCGAGTACACCTGGCGCACTTCAACGCTCTTTGTCTGACTCTGTCAGGTCCCGATTCCTTCTTTCTGAACGATCACACTTCCACTGCATATGTGCCTCTGTCGATCGGCTCTACCGGACAGGTATACCACTACAGCGCTGCGTGTTTATTCATTCTTCTTCGCTCGGCTCCACCGAACTATTGCCCCATTACCACACTGTATCCCTTTCGCTCGACCACTCCACCGAACAGATTACTACGTGTTCTATTGACTGCTCGAATCATAACAAGCCTTCGACCAAATGCATGTCCCGTCGATCTTATTTAAATCAGACCCACGATCTATCGAGAGATACACCAGACTTTACCTCTACCGGTTTCCTAACTGTCCCGCGGTTAATACCGAAAATAGTAAGCCTGTGATCCAATTACAATAAGACAGGCCCGCGGCCTATGCCGGTTTACCAGCGTGTTGACCAAACAGACCCTCGGTTTTTTCTTCGAACTGTTATGGGCCTCCGACCTTTATGCCGCCTTGTCCTTTGTTCACCGAGTATAACTCTGCTGCTGCCAACTGTGTGTGTGACAGTGCGCTCCCGACACTTTACCCAGACATTAACTGGCTCACGCTATCTTCTAACCGAACTGGTTAACCGTTCGTCTGATCTGCATGTCAGTCTTTATGTCCGTCCAACTGTATTGTTAATCAGTCACCCGCCAGTTCTCTTCACGGCTGTACGCCTCTACGCATTCCTTAAACCGACCTCGCTCCCTGACTGTCTGTCAAATAGTTATGCACCCGAATTCTGATCTCCGCCACCCGATCTCCGAGAATCGCCACGGTCCAGATCATTGCTTTCCCGATAATTTGCGACGCCTTCCTGAAACCGAAAGGTGAACTACTTCGAGTCCTCGACGACGAAGCCATGGAACCAACCGTCGACGTAGTCGGATTTCCGTTAAAGCGTGTCTTTCCACTCGCAGCTACCGGTCACATGGATCCGAAAAAATCATCGCAAAGAACTCCCGCTATTGAGCGTTTTTGCCCAAACGAAACCGGTCGTCCGTCCCGCCGGAACTTCATCCATGTGACCTGTCACGGTGTCAATTTTAATGTTTAAAATTTGTTTTTTTTCCTGTCTATTGCCCGGTCTCTCATTCCTTTCATACGTCGGGTGCGGCCTCCACGTTGGGATTTCAGACCCTTGTATTCATGCGTATTACCAAGTGATAAGGGTCCCGAAAATCTCAGACGAGTCTGAGTGAGTTTGTCTTCACCTCAGCTCTGATACCATGTAAAGTTTTGTAGATGTTCTATGCTAAGAGCAATTTCACTTTTCTCACAGCAATCATACAAGTAGTTAAGTAAAATGCAGATAGAACATATAAGCAGATCTTACAGAAGACAAATCAGAAACAAGAAAAATGTGTGTGTTCGTTTCGGCGGTCAAGAGGATGCTTCAACCAGCAAAGTCTCCTTTGGTCAACCAGCCCAGATGTGTCACAACAACCCACCATTCGTCCTCCAGGTAGCTCGTACTCTTTAGGATGAGAGAGGAAGATGTGAGTTGTTTTGTGTGTCTATTCTCTCCAACTTTTCCTGTATATATATACATCAATGAGGGTGTGTGACACATCTGTTGGGCATGTGAGCCTACATTACAAAACTGGCTGACCTTGCACATATAATTTATTAAGAATAATAAATTCAAAATATAAGTTCTGCTCATCGGATTAAGACTATTTTTATATGGATTTTACACCTCTCTGAAAGAGGAATCCAATAAAAATATTAGCGTCTTAATCTGATTATCAAAACATGGAGTTTGGACCTAGTTGTCCAAATTTAACACTTGTTCTAAAAGTTGTTTTAGCAATGTCTTCTTCCTTAATCCTGATTTGGTGATACCCTGATCGCAAATCAATCTTGGAAATACTGTTGCACCTTTCACTTGGTCGAAAAGTTCATCAATCCAAGGTAGAGGATACTTACTTTTGATTGTCAGTTTGTTCAACTGACGGTAATCTATGCACATGCAAAGGGTCCCATCCTTTTTCTTAACGAAAAAACCGGAGCTCCCCAAGGAGACACACTGGGACGAATATAGTTTTTTTCTAACAGTTCTTGTAATTGCATTTTTAACTCTGTCAACTCTAGTGTACTCATTTTGTAGGGTGCTCTAGGTACCGAAGCTACCCCTCGTATCAATTAGATAGTAAAGTCTATATCTCTTTTAGGTGGCAGTCTAGGAATCTCCTCCAAAAACACGTCAACAAATTCTTGTATCACAGGGATGTTATCCAATGCAGTTGTTTTATCTTTCGAGTTAGCATAACCCACTTGGATGGCATAGATCTGACACCTCTTCCTTATGCATATTGCTAATTTAGAGGCGGTTATTGGCCAAACTTGTATTGGTTGCTTAATCCCTTGCATTTATTGCCTTGCTCCAAGCTCGTCTCTATAATAAATAGTCTTTGTTTTGCAATTGACTAAGGACTAATGTTTTTCTAGCCAATCCATACTGATCAGAACATCATATCAACCAAGGGGGAGCACATTTAAATCTTCCAAGAATGACTGCCCTACTATCTTTAGAGAACAGTTATTGACTTTTGTAAGCACTCGCCTCTTGGCCCCTATAGCCAGTTGTACTAGCCATGGATTCTTGAATTTAACAGGTTGCAATTTACAATGCTCTACAACCTTAGGACTAATATAACTTAATGTGGCTCCAGGATCAGTTAAAATAGTTACAATAAGGTTTGAGATTTTACCTTCGAATTCCACCATGGTCGGCTGGTATTCCGCCTAACAATCCTCGAGGGCTGCATTAGTCCATGGTAAACTTTGTCCTATATCACCGACTATCGACGCTTCCTGAATATGGGAAACCTATTCGGTCCCTTTTCGTTGAGGACAATTTTTAATGTAGTGAGGTCCAACACAACGCCAACACTGCACAGGAGGCCTTGTTGCCTCTTCGCTATCCAACTTTACAGGTTGCTCGTTGATTCTGGATTCATTAGTTGGCTTGGGCTTGAGCGAATTTTTTTGTATATTTTTGTTGCTTTGCCCCTTGCGAAAACCCTTGTTACTGCTACCACAATTTCCCTTACTGTTTCCATCCAGCTTATTGTTTCTCTTGTCATTCCATCTTTTACCTAGAATTTCCCCCTTCTGTTTACTCTGCTGGTAACAAATTTTGGCTTTACGAATTGCTTCATCCATTGTCTTTAGATTGTCAAACTCAATCCTTTCCCGCATATTCAAAGGTAAACTACTAACAAACCTCTGCACTTTAGCTTTTTCTTCTCTAATATAAGGCACATAACGAAGCAATGAAGTAAAACGAGTGATAAATTCATCCATGGTTTGCTGTCCTAGCCGCAAGTCATGGAATTCTCTTGCCTTTTCGTCATAGAAACACTCGGTCAGGTCTTTCCTTAAAGTACCTTTGAAATTTCTCCCATGTTATGTTATGTTCGCTTACTCCTCTTACGATCTTAACTTCTGCCCACCACAGGGTGGCTTTTCCCTGTAATTGGAAGATGGTCAATCATACCTTCAGGTTGTGATCATAGTCATATAGTTGTAAGCATTTGTTCATATTTATCAACCATGCCTCAGCTGCTTCCTCTTGTTCGTCATCAAAATGTGGCGGTTTGATCTTACGGAATTCCCCTTGCAACTCTATCCATTGCCTTTTCGATGTCTACTGCTCAGAAGCATTATCCGATCATTCTTCCCATTATTCATCCCTTCCTTCTAACCCTTCTGGTTCTGTGTGGTGATTTCGTTCCTACGACACTCTTTGCTGCTCAACACTAGGGTTCAGTGATTGTTGATTCTGCTTGTCTGATAGGCTCTTTAAAATTATTTCCTACTCCATGGTTAACCTTGTGTTGTCCTCTCGTAATCGAGCCATTTCATTTTTCAGTTCCTGTACCATCTCCAATATTGCAAGGTTCGTATTGCGGGTCTCCTCTCCAAGCTGTACCCATAATTCTGGGTTATTCCCAGGGCTAGTTGTAGGTCCCTGGCCTACTACAAACCTATGTGGGGCACTGCCTGCCCTTCACATATTGGTTGTCTTCTGTTTTTTTTCTTCTTTTTTTCCTCTGGTCTTAGCCTAAAAATGGAACCAAAAGAAAAGTCAACATACTCACTGCTTTATTGTACATATAAATAAAATTGCAACTGCAAAATTTGTAATCTTCTTACTTTGTTTAATTTTAGTTTTTTTTCCTGGTTTTTGTCCCAAAGGCCACGGTTTTTGAAATTGGGCTCTGATACCAATTTTCATGTACCCAGAAACAATTTTTGTTTTTTTACATATATAGTTTACCAATATCCACATTTATATATATTTGCTACAAGGTTGTTATTCATACATTATATTGTTGGCATTCATACATTTCGTTTGATCCTAAGTACACTTCACATAATGACTAGCAATTAAGACCTGCAAAGAAACTGGTCTCATCATTTTAGTTCCATTTGATTATTTGGATAAGGCCGTATCTATTTCCACGCAGAGTTCTTTTATATGTCTTTCCCTATTGGCGGTTGGCATGAATTCCCACCCGTTGATTCGTGTTCTTCCTATACGTGTACCCAGATTAACGATATGTAGTCGTTTAGGCTTTAGTTACATTGATTTGCTTGACTAATTGATATTGAATGTGCATTGACTGTCTGTCCTGCCCGGTACATGGTGTGGGCAGAATACAAATGCCACCTCAGGATCACTCATGCATCAATGGCTATGCGGCTTAAACGATGATCCAACGACTGTAATGAAGACCTGTTGACTTACTCTACCCTTGGTGCCGACAGGTAGGCCCATTCTTTCATTGAAAGATCTGGAAAGTTGCTCCATCTCTTGTCTAAGTTGTGGGCTTAAGCAGACTCCGTTCTAGGGTTTGATTGCTGAGGAAGGGGCGTGCAAGGTTTTGAAGCTAACCCCTGCTACCAAATTTCACTACTGGGTAACTGCATGGTAGATTTCTTTCTATATCGCCTATTTTCCACTTCTGCATTATTTTATTTGATAGGTAACTTAGCCATGTTTCATGCTCGGATATCCACACAGTTCTTTAACCATATGGCTCCTTGCTCGCAGGTTCCTTCTAGCCATATCCTAGTTGCAGTTGGCATTGGATGTTGAGACGCTCTCGAGCTGATATGCCTTTTGGGTATTCACCGATATGGAAAATGTTTCACTCGTTAATGGCTATTTCTCTTTTTTTGAAGGTTGGCTAAGGTCTACAGACCCTTACGCGAGGGTTCGGTTCCTATAGCTCGCATGGTTCACTGTTTGGTCACTCGGTTTGGGTCCCGATGGCCGTTCCCGTTAAGGGTTCTGTTATAACGAAAATTTTAAGTGATATGAGGCTTTTCAATTCCTCGTTTGTTCTATTGAGCCGCTTCGGCTGTACATGTATATTATCTGCTAATTTTGTCAGGTCCTCTATATGAATTTTGGGTGACTTCATGACATATTCCATATCTCAGGCTTTTGTATAGAATTAACATGAATTTCTGTCTATTTTATTCATTTCCTCACTTCGGTCTATGCATGGCAATTTTCTTTTGTGGAACTCAAATATATCATGATGCTTTTCTTTCAATGGTTTTACACTCTGGTTTGAGTTACCTAGCTGTCAATGTTGTCACAATTTAATGAAATTCATTAACTCTGTTTCCAAAAATGTTATGGTTCAGTTATCAATTTACGTTATCAACTGAAAGTATTGCCCTGATGTTTAGCAATGTTATTTATTTGGTTCTCTATTTAATTCATAGCCTATTAAAATGATTGTTGTTTAGCTACTTGAGGGGTTGCCTCCAAGTCGAGGCTCGGGTTTCATCTATGTACTGAGAGTGGAAACGTCGTCCCCTAACAGTTATCATTCCATTTCTTTAGGTTGTCTATGTTTGGTTGCTTGTCACACTCGTGACCCCTATCCTGAGATCCCAACAACCCTCTTGATAGACTTTTCCACGTAACGGTACTGAAAGGAAAGATTCATGGGATGAAACCCTCACCTCTTCCTATCATTGCAAGCTTTCCTCTCTAAATGGTAATTTCCCACTCAAGGTCTGCGATATTCTTTAAAGAAAACAATGGATTCTTGTACCTCCATATTTGTTTCACAACATTGGATTTTGTATTATTTTCTTGCTTCTCAGACCTCTACTAATTTTTATACAGAATCTTGATTAATTCAAGTGTGTAATCCATATGTTTCGGAAGCGTCATAATTTTACTTGTCCCATAAATCCCTCATTACATAGACACCTATATTTGTGCCAAGTCTATTTACAATAGACGACTATAATGTTTCAGTAATACCAAGATAATGGCCACCTTCCTAGAGGGTTTCAGGTGTTTCTGCAGTTATTCTTTTTCTTCTTCTTTTTTTTAAAAGAAAATATATTAACTGTAGGACAAGTTATGTTCCATTTGTTTCCTTTCCTCCCATTTGACACAAAACACTATAACACTCGTAAGCTCTTGGGATTCTTATTGTGAAGTTAATTTAATACAGTACTTACAGTGAAGTTAATTTAATATAATACTTTTATTCTACCCAAATTACTTGCAGAATTGTTGAAAGTATTCTTCACTTACCTGCACTGCTGTAACTTACAAGTACTCCAGAAGCTGGGCCTTCTCTATTTCTCCCACTTCCAATTTTCCACCCAACCTTCACATTCGTCTTTTCAAACCAGAATCTCCCCCCCTAGCTCTTGCCGGACCACAGCCTTTAGCAAGTTGTTGGCACTTTTGTGCTTGGCTATCTGGTCATCACCAAACTTAGCCTTTTTCCTTTTCTCTCTCTCTCCCGTGTGTCCCCCACACCGCAGTGCTCCCTAACTCTCTTTTCCTCTGGAAAAACTTTCCAGTTATAAAACAGTTAGGTTTCTTGGGAAGGTAGCAACTGCCTTCCTGAGAGATTGGGAGCTGTTAAAGAAACATTTTTTTTTAAACAGATAATATTATTAAATCCAACCAGATAATAATAATCAATTAAGTTTACCATTTACCACAACAAATTCAAATATTTTCATTTATCTTGGGGCATCACATCTTCATATTAAGCATCTTGATTAAGCTTAGTGAGATGATAAAATTTCGGCATCAAATAAGGAGTGTGTTACACAAAACATCGTGTAATGATCGGCTTGCAGGTTTGGAGACTCGGAAGAGGAAATCTATAGTTCCGAAAAGACGAGTAAGAATTATATTTTATACCTTCATGGTGCATGATACTATTCCTCCAAGAACACAAGGGTTGTACATAAGTCTTTGTAGTAGTAGTCATGATATTACTACTTTTTCTTAACCACATGGTGAATCGCTAAGTGCCAGTCTTAATCTATGGGAGACCCGGGATCAATCCTCGTAGCTGCCACTATAACACCAAGAGTACATCCAACTACCTGCAAGTTGAATATATTAAGTTCATAATTTTAGGTTACCCTGTGAAAGAGATACACCCAAAACTAATATCAAGATAGAATCATTATTATATTTTATATATTATTATAATTATAATATTACATATATACAAACAAGTTAAATCTCAAGATAGATTACTATTTTACTAAAACAAATTAATTAGAAAAAAATATCTCAACTACACACTAAAAACTAAAAATTAGGAATTATCTAATAATCTCATAACCATATAACTCATGTTAATATTAGATCACTATTTTACCCAAACAATTTAATTAAAAGTAAATATCTCAACTACACATTATAGCTTAAGTGGGCCTAATAGTTAAGAGCATATGTTTCCTCCTAAGAGATTGCAAGTTCAAAACCACAAGGGGGTAGAGTATGTATGCCTTCGTAGACTTAGCAGTGAAATTGTTGTGCGGAGATGGGTCCCTTGTCCCACAAACAAGGGGGTCTCATACACCAATTTGGTGTCTGGTGGGCCTAATAGTTAAGAGCATATGTTTCCTCCTAAGAGGTTGCAGGTTCAAAACCACAGGGGGGTAGAGTATGTATGCCTTCGTAGACTTAGTAGTCAAATTGTTGTAAGGAGATGGGTCCCTTATCCCACAAACAAGGGGGTCTCATACACCAATTTGGTGTCTGGCTTTGCTGTGACCTTAAAAATAGATATTATTATTATTATTAAAGATTAGGAGTTATCTAATAATCTCATAACCAAACAACTGATGTAAATATTACATTAACTAATACATTTTATGATGAGAAAAATGACATAGATGTTAATAACTTACATATATATTAAAGAAAAAATGACATAATATATTGAGCATATAATATGGGTAAACAAATTTTATATTGGTAGGTATAAAAAATAGAGCTCAAAGTTAATGAAAAAATATAAAAGGGTATAAAAAATGTTGATGAAGAAAAGAATACTTACAATATTTAGCAAAAGTAGGGGCTTTTTTAATAGGGAAGGTGTATTGGGCTTATATTGGTAGGCGGTTAAACAATGTGATTTCAGGAGGTATTTTACTATAATTAGTCAAATCGAAGGTATTGTTTACTGTGCCATAAAGGCATGTGCTATGTGAGAGGTTCATTGAGTGAATCCCGTGTGATATCTCCAACATCTAGAGAAGTTATCAAGGATTTTTTCCATTTTTTCCTTTCATGGTACATATGTTGATTCAAAGCCATGGCTGCATATCCCTTGCACCTCATTGAATTCTGGATCCACACCTCAGTAGGGAAAAACAATGGGATATAGCTGACGGCAATGAATGCATGGAAGTTGTGACCTATTAGAGAATTTTTGAAGGGAAATTAGTTATTTTTTCAACATTTTAAAGGAAAAAAAAAAAAAATTGTTTATTTGATTAAAAATTGATCTATTTTTACATACAAAAAAATTAAATTGATGATATTTTCCAAAAAATACCAATTTTAATAGTAAATCATGTGTTTTTTTATTGAATATTCACCTAGATTTAATATATATTAATTTTCAAACTAGAATAGTTGCCTATAATACTATACATAGGCATAATATTTGAATCCTTAAAAGTACCATAATTATACTTTATTAGCCACTCATTACCTTACTTTTTTCAAGTCCAAAGATGACTCTTTTTCATCATTATTAAACTTGGAAAGTATTAACTATTATTTGGAGAGATGACTCTTTCTCTATTAGAAATATCTATGCATTCAAGTAGATTGTCCTTAACATACTTTGTCCTCCCTTTACTAGCATGTGAAATGTCTGGTTCCCTAACCTTTGCCCAATTTGAATAGTCTAACCACCTTAAATGTGTTTACCATAAATGACACTCATATTGATGTTAAAGGCAAAGAATGGCTCCATGTTGCAAACTCAAGAGAGAAAAAGGCAAAGAAAACCAGTATGAGAACAAATTTTGACTTAACCTAACCTGCCTCCAATCTCCTAGTCTCATGACATTCCAAATTTGTCACCCCTCCCACACTCTTATTTACTGGATTCATCATAATTCAACACCCCATTCAGCAAAATTATAACATAATTATAATTAAATGCAGTATCCTTTACAGAATATTTTCTAGAAACAATAACAGAAGAGAGA
>APFE031524906.1:1309-26498 GCA_000404065.3 Pinus taeda
ACTTTTTATTGAAACCTACATAATTGAGTTTTTTCAAATTTCGGTTTTTTCTTTACGATAAATATATGAAAATTTTCAACATAATTATTTATTGAATGGTAATTTTTTAATCAAAACTTTATTAGTGAATGGTTAATTTATTATGAGAACATCACTCTTGAATGGCAAAATTTTTAATATAACGTTTCTTGACGGGAAGCATAAGGACCCAAAACGTCAAAAAAAAATTGTATGACGGGTAAAGAGAAATCCAAATTCCTACCCTGGGTCCATGTCCCTAACTTATACATATAAGTGATAATGTCTTTGCAAGAAATAATTATTGCCTCTTAAGATCCAAATCCTTAATTTTCATACTTAAATCATGTTCTAAATAATGTTACCATAAATTTTATGTAATATATCGAAATATTACCTACATGCCTAGTTTGCATCACCAAATCATAAATGTAGGGACAACCCATACATGGTCTAGCAATAAAGAAAATAATTTTCATGTCTCACTTGCAAATGAAGTATTGCTTTCATAGGACCTTTGTAATGATTTAAGGCTATTCATATGGTCCGTGAGCCTCAAAAATAAATACTAAGAACTAATATTCATTTTATTTTGACCTTGAACCATGCTTTAGGCAATGGGACCCATCCATAAAAAATGAAATGGCTAAAATAGATATTTCTTCGACCACAATATTCAAAACCAAAGAGAGAGAAAGGAATTGTGAGATACCCTACATGCTCAAAAGGTCATATGAGACATCTCTAACACCTAGAATTTTATTAATTCTAGTGTTTGATAATTTCTTACATATGACATACTAGGTGCAATCTCATGAAGACAATGTTTCTACAACACAGTACATATCGAGCTGTTATCCAAGGGAAAATAAACAATAGGTGTTTTCATAGTAAAGAATGCCTTAAATGGTCCCATGAAACCATATTTATTGTCATTAATTTCCTCACTATTATTGGCACTAATTACCTAATTACATATTTGGTTTTACATGCATTAGGATAGTTAAAATTTTGTACTACTATGGATTTACACTACATTGCCAATTTCATCTCAAAAACACATATCAAGCATTGTTATTTCTAGTTATAACTAAATTTTGCATGTTTTTATTTGTTCAAAACGTGTATGCACATTACAGATGAACTACATTTTGCATGTTATCCATAATGTGTACATGATTTTAGTCTATATAAGTGTACACATATTTATCCTTTATATAAATAAAACAGAAAACATAGAGTTGTTAAAAACTGTTAGGAAGAGTTCATGCCAAGAACATTTTCGCATTGATGCTAACAAAAAAGAAGCATTGATGACCTATAACCAATTTTAATTAAATAAATATGTAGGCTTTGAATTTCATAATGAAGTTGAGATCCTAAAAACCGAAATGCAAAATTTTAGGGGCATATTTCAACAATGAGGGACGTGACTCAGAAGGAAGTGACTAGGAGTTCAATGATGTTTTCTATTTAAACATAAATAAATATCATATTGTGATAGATTAGGGATATCATATTATTTTTCTACGATGTTTTTCCTCTAGTACTATTAGTGATTTGAGTTGTAGTAAGAGGTAACGTGGTACGTACCTAATGTTATGGTAGATCTACCACCTAATGTTAAGGTAGATTTTAAATAAGAGAAGAATTTAGTTTTGTTACATATTTCAATGTTGCTTGTTTAAATAAATGTTCTTATTTATAATTGTTGGTGTGAAGCATTTATTTTTCTTTATAAAATGTATGTTTACCTTAAGCATACAAGATGAGCCATAGTTGATTTTTCCATAAGGCTTGGGGTTGGGTTATTACTTCAAATGTTGTGAATATGTCTATGGTTTGGGATGGAGGTATAGATTAAATCATCTTGGATAGAAACTCCTTTTTTCTCCTCATGTTTGTGGAGCTTGGTCATTTTTTTAGGGTTTGGACATGGACTCCTAGAGTATTGACACTTGTTTGTCCTATGGATGTTTTTTGAGCTCGTGGTCTATCGCTGAGAACGAATTTTCTTAGAATTTTGGCCTAGTGCTCAGGTATGTAAATGGAATCTTTTTCGTTTAAAGATTTTGTAATGGTTGGAATGTCAAGAGAATCCAAGTCTGCATATTTAGCTTCTTCATTGTGTTTAACAATATTAGGGTCATTTGATGGTAGCTCCTACAATATTGGCTCAAAATTTTATTTTTTAGTAGAGGAAGTGGAATATAGAGTCTCACTAACAAACAGATCTCAATGATGGTTTTCCTATGGTGCCTTTCAATGATGATTTTCATATAAAATCAATTCATTTATTGAGAAATAAAAAAGATTTATATATGCATTTTTCATTTTAGAAGGAGTAAGCAGAGGCATTCAAGGCTAGAAAACTAACCTTGTGAAGCAGACATTTGAGGCGAAAGTTGTGGTTGGTGAGTTGGTGAAGGCTGGCAGTTTTCAACATCCTCGATCGAGCTCATTTAACATAGTTCGACTCCTTGGTCGAGCTCCTTTTGGACGATCTATGCAAAAATGTGTGCATACACTATGGTCAAGGTATTTAACAATTTCAAGGAGCATGATCAATCCTATAGCTAAATCGATCTCCATTTTACATGGATTCCCATGCAAAAAGGCTCAATCAAGCTCATTTTTTTATTGCACGAAAAAAGTAGGTCAATCAAGATCCCTTTGCATAAAGAGAGCTCAGTTGAGATCTGTTTTTTAAATTCCGCCAAAATAAAATGGCCACCCAATGGAGCACCTAATTAACCACGAGCTACATAGGAGCTCGATAGAGAATTTTTTTTATTACTTAATCGAGCAATATTTAAGCCCTCAAATAGCTCAATTGAGGACGTGCTTGCCAAAAAATACAACCAACCTTCATGGTTCACCCATGCACAAATAGCATGTATTTGGGATTCTAAAAAGGTCATCCAACCATCCATCTTGAAGTCACTTAAAATTTAGAGAGAAATGAATATATAACATTAAATATTAAAATATATAATCCAAAAGTTAATAAAATAATATTTCATTTAAAGGAAACTGTTCATTAAAATTAAATTTATTTAATTGGATTTTAAAAAGTAAAAAATTATTTAAATTCTCTTAATGTTTTATCTTTATGGTTCAAATGTATTAAGAAAAACATTCCAAAAATATTACAGCCTTTTTTAGTTTAAACTTAAAAAGGTTAATAAGTGAAAAATATTTTGAAATTGGGATTTTATGTAAGTATATACAAGACAATTTAAGTGAAAATGTTTTTTTTCAACTTTTTAGTATTAAAAAAATGGTAAACTCTTTCATCTCATCATTTATTGGGAAGTCATTTACTTTCAATTTCACTTTAAAACTCATAAGAATTTATTCTGGTTTTGATAATATTTATTCTTTTTTTACACTAATTAATAAAAAAAAATATTAGTGTTAATCACCTCTTATCATATCTTTATTTTCTTTTCCCTATAAACCTAATTATTTATTACACCATAATTTTTCCTTAAATTTAAATATCTTTATATTTTTAATACTATTCTTCTTCCACAATATCATCTCTTCCTTTATTCCCCAATAAATTGTGTTAAGATTAGGACCCTTATACCTTCCTGAGGATGGACAAACAAAAACTAATAGCACTCTGCAATTCAACCATTTACTGCTTAATTGCTTACCATCAACATCCTTATAGCGCTAGTATGTCAGTTAACAATGCCGACATTTGAAGTTTTTGAAGTTTTCTCCGTCAAGTGTCTTCGTATTGTTGGGATCGAGCTATCGATTGTTTGTGTAGTTGTGTTTGAAAAGGATTGCCAATTGGTCCAACAAGCCAGTGATCCAATAACGCTAACCTCAGCACCGTTCGACATTACTTTCTCATAGCACCAAGTCACATGGACTGTTATTCTTGGCACCCTGTGCAAGGAAATTTGATGTTTGCATGAGTTCTATTTTTGTAGCAAGCGTCTGATAAGTCTATTCAGATAGCAATATAGGACCTCCGCTTTTCATCCTGTTATCGAGATCTATCATCTACTAGACAAGGAAAAAGAGTCAGTCAGGTATTGTGAAGCTTTGTCGAGGTAAACATACCACAATATATTTTGTATAGTAATCTTTATAATCTTTGGATGAGATAGTCTAAATGCACCTCTCTATGGCTAAACATGCACTCCCTGGCCTGCAACAGGATAAGTCTATCATTTGCACCATCATGAGGAATGAAAACTACTAATTATTGAGTTTTGGTTAAAAAAATGTTCTAGTTCTCATGACTGCATCGTCTTGCAATTATTCTTTCCACTTTGGTGCCTCTGTTCAAACTAAATTATTTCCCTTTTCACAAAACAACACAGCCTCTAGAACCTATGTTGTTTTCTGATTGGATCTCTGTCATGACGTAGGATCGCAGAACGGACCCACTTCGAGTATTGACATAGCAATTTAATAATGCTATTTTCTCTTATTTTAGCAATGTTCACAGCATAGGATTTCATAGTTAGGCCGATAGGCCTTCCTTTGAAAGGGAGCTTTGTCGTCCTTTTCATTCTCACGGTGACACTTGTCATGCAAACTAACATTTGAATATACATGAACCTTGTTGACGAGTGGATAGCAAATAAGGTTGGCGCATTAATATGGGGGAGTTTAGTTGGAACAAATATCTTTTTTAGCGGAGATCATGGCGGAGGTATGGTATGATATGGCCGAGATTCCGTGGCACGTGAACACGGTGGAGCTTATGCCTGTTGACGAGGGTTTGAATGAGCACAAGCGGGCGCAGTTGAGAGAGCTTGCGGCACTTAATGGGACAATACGGGATGATGAATTTTGCAGGCTTTGTGGTGAACCAGGTCATAGGCAATATGCTTTCCCTACAAGGCTTATAGGTTTCAAAAGTGATGTTTCGTGTAGAATTTGTGGTGATGGTCGTCATCCGACTATTGATTGTCCAATGAAGGGATCGGGGAAGAAGATGGATGATGAATAACAGAACTTTCTGGCTGAATTAGGGGGTGGCGCTCCTGAGCCATCGGTTGCTAAAATTGGTGACAGTGTTCGTCAGAATCAGACATTGTATGTCACTAGCTCACAAAATAGGAACCCTCCATGGAAAGAAAGCAGTGGAATGGGCTTGGGTTATAATGGAACGCAGCAAGGTCAGCAACCAACTAACTTTCAGTCTGGAATTGGATCAAAATTTTCAAAGGATCACGACGATTCTAATCTATATATAGGATACTTGCCACCTTAGATTGATGATGACGGACTAATTCAGTTGTTTGCACCTTTTGGCGACATTATTGCGGTGAAGGTCATCAAGGATCTCTTAACGGGGGCAAGCAAAGGATATGGCTTTGTTAAGTTCTCTGATACTGCTTCAGCTGCACAGGCAGTGTTGCATATGAATGGGTACCGTTTGGATGGGAGGGTTATGGCAGTCAGAGTTGCAGGCACGCCACCATAAGCTGGTTTTCCTGGAGGTGGCCAAACCCCAATGCCTGTTATGTATCCTGGATCGGATCCCTCTGCAGCAGGTTATTCTTCACAGCAGTTTCCTCCAGGACCACCGTCTGGAAATTCAATGGCAGCAGGGAACACAGTACCTGCTCCAGTTCCATGGGGCCCACCTGTTCCACCTCCACAATACAACCCTTATGCACCGCCTCCACCAAGACCCACTATGTATGGTGAAACTTATCATCCACAGGGGGGTACTTACCCTGGACCCCCCATGCAAGGACCTCCTCCACCTGGTACAGCCCATCAAAATATGATGCAGCCTCCACAATTCGGGGGACCTTATCCTGCACAGGGACCTCCTCTGCCTGGCCCACCACCTCAGAGTATGCCTTCTGCTGAACCACCTCAAAGCTTGCCTCCAGGTGTGCCGCCTCAGAATTTGCCACCGCAAGCATCTTCTGGTGGCTCCCAACATGGAGGTCATCCAGGTACAGTCCCTAGTAATACTGGAAGTACAATGATGGCCATGCCGCAAGTTGGTCCTCCTGCGTATCCCCCTCCACCTCAGTATCAAGGTTATTATGGTGCTCCACCTCCTCCAAGTGCCCCAGCAGGTCCTGCACAGTGTATAGGTAGTGTTCCACCTCCATGGGTGGCAAATCCTGCTCCGCCTCCGCCCCCTCCTCCATCATCATCAGAGACAACCTATGCTGTTGTGTCAGAATATGAGAAATTCATGTCTGAAATGGGACAATGATTTTTTTGGCAATTCTCACGATGAACAGGTAAGCTTGCCTATCAACCTGTGTTTATTTTTGTTTATTTGATTGATATACACAAGTTTCTATATTTTACTTATTTTGCTGATGGGACGAGTGGTTTGATTTGCATCATCTTCATCTTACGATATGTTGGACATGGTGTGGCATATAGTTGGTGATCTGTGAAGGTTTCTCTCATCATATACACGTTGTTTTACCTTGCACATTGTATCCACTGCATACTGAGATATGTCAACAGTTAGATGTGGAAGCAATGCTTTTGCTTGATAGAATGGTCCATTTGATCAGAGTCACAGAAAATGTCACCAGGTTGTTTTTAGGTGTTTTTGCATTCCTTTAAATTTTCCCTTTACATTTGATGCTGAAACAATGTGCACTTGATAGAATGGTCTATTTGATCAGAATCACAAAAAAAGTATATCATCAGGGTTTGATAGGTGTTTTCGCATTCTTTTATTTTTTATCATGATGCATCTACTGCCTTTGGTCATCTTGACAATTTATCAGCGTCAATCACATCGTTTATAGGGTCTGTTATTTACCTCTGCATGGCTTTCCAAGGTCATTGTTTTTCCTTTGATTATAGCAGAGTGATTAACTCCCAATGCTTCTATTTTGCTGGTTTGGCAGGGTTGATATTTGTTGGAGGAAAGCTGACATGATTTATGTTTAGAATTCTGACACACAGACTTTTCGAAGATTGGAAACTCACATGTTATATTTAACCTTGTTTATGGTGAAGAGTAACTGTTGTAGAGCTGTTCAACTTATACAAGAAATGAGCAAATCGACATATTAATGTAGCTGTTGAAATTGTTGAATGCCTTTATGAATAGGTTGGGAGGGACTTGTTTAACATTGTTTCATTGATTTAAGGGGGGATTGATGCAGAGATATTCAATTGCAGGCCTTAACTTGTTAGATTTAATGTTTTATTATGAAGATGTTCTAGGGTTGCTAATCCTTTTGAGCCTGCAGTTTGGCGAATATGCCCTTGCAAATGGTTTTTATTATGAGAAGTTATTTCCAACTTAAATTTGTTATAACTCTATCTTTTCTCTGTAGTGCTAACTTGATGATTGTGGCCAGGTTTAAAGACCTGATGCTACTGAAATGGAGGCATCTTCATAAGCTGCAATTCTGGCACGTTATGGAAACAGGATTGCAATTGCATAACAGAAGTTCATTTTTTTTAGACCACCATTAGATGACAGTGTTTTGGATTTGGACTTGTCTCTTTTACCTAATTCATGCCTCATTAAATGTTTTCCAATGCCTGGCACTGTCTGCTATAGATTTACAAATGCCTTAGTCAATTTCACAATTTGTTCTTATTTTAATCATTGATTTTTTCCTATTTAATCAATTGCATAGTCATGTAGTGATTGTAGGGCTAGATTGATATTGGATGGGAACTTGGGAATGGTCCCACGTTTCAAGTAAGTAAGGTCCGCATCTAAACAGTATCTACAACAATTTCTCCCTGCAGACTGTGCAATCATTGAGCCCAGGAGGTAGGAGGTATGAATGTAGATCATTTACAATTTAAATTTGTTATAACTCTATCTTTTCTCTGTAGTGCTAACTTGATGATTGTGGCCAGGTTTAAATTTATCCTCCAATTTGCTTAAAAATAAATTTGCACCACTGTTGCAGTAGACAAGACTTGGCATGGTTGTGAGTGCATATTAGTTGATTATAACTGTTGTTTTTGTTTGCTTTGTAACTCTGATGTGTGGATTGTGCTTATATTGTTGAAACTTGATATTTCTGCATATTTATCTGGCTTAGTGTTTATGACCTTAGATGTCTTAGAGGGTATATGATACACGCTTTATATGTGCTCACAATTTTTAAGATCTTGTTGTTCTTGATTCACAGTTCAAAGTCGGTTGAATTTTTTATACCTTTGATAATAATATTATTTACATGCAGTTAAATTTAACGAGGACTTTAATGAGCTTCAGATTAAAGACCTGATGCTACTGAAATGGAGGCATCTTCATAAGCTGCAATTCTGGCACGTTATGGAAACAGGATTGCAATTGCATAACAGAAGTTCATTTTTTTTAGACCACCATTAGATGACAGTGTTTTGGATTTGGACTTGTCTCGTTTACCTAATTCATGCCTCATCAAATGTTTTCCAATGCCTGGCACTGTCTGCTATAGATTTACAAATGCCTTAGTCAATTTCACAATTTGTTCTTATTTTAATCATTGATTTTTTCCTATTTAATCAATTGCATAGTCATGTAGTGATTGCAGGGCTAGATTGATATTGGATGGGAACTTGGGAATGGTCCCACGTTTCAAGTAAGTAAGGTCTGTATCTAAACAGTATCTACAACAATTTCTCCCTGCAGACTGTGCAGTCATTGAGCCCAGGAGGTAGGAGGTATGAATGTAGATCATTTACAATTTGCTTTTCCTAATGGAAAATATCATGCAACAATACTATTTTTTCTCGTCCAGATTATCGCAAAAATGCAGCATCAGTGTGAACAACAACTGCCAACATCTTATACAATGGTATTATATAGAAGTTCTATGTTGACGGAGTGAACCATGACTATACATTTAATTTGAAGTCAGAAATAGTGCCTTGGAGGATCCAGATGACCATTTTTCCCTTGCTTAGTCTGGAATCAGTTAATGTTCAAAATATTGTTTGTGGTAGTAAGCATACTGGCTGGAAATCCCATTAGTTTCATTACTTGTTTAAAACTTTTGAACAATTGCTATAGTTCGATGTTTATGTAAATTAATCAAAGTCTGGCCATTGATTGTAAACCAAAACAAGTTCTAACTGATCTAATAAAATTGAAACTTGAATACCTATTGTAAATGCATGTGATAACAAACACTACTTATGAGAACAATTGTGTTTGACAATAGAAATCTAATTAACAATTTTGTATTTTCTTTGGATTAATACAATTGTGTCTCTTCTTCTGGTCACTAGTTTTAGTGACCCACTGGTGCTCACTAGAGCTGAAAATTTTCTTGTCCTTGCCTTTGGAGCAATTGTATGTATGTGGAAGGAAAAACAATTATGATATCGCTATTAATTTGCCAGACCATTGTTATGTACTTTTTCAGGTCTGAAGATGTGTAACTTGTCGTTTAGCTTGGTACATTCTCTTGTATACCACTTAATTTTGAATTTTTCAATATCATAAGTCCAGTAGCGATTTAAGTGTATGTCTGCATGGCAAAACTGATTGCATGGCAGAACTACGTTGGGCTTGAATCATCATTTCACGTTAGCCAGATACGTTTCTCTTACAATTAGATTGTAATATCTTTTGTTTCTTTTACAATATGATTGTAATATCTTTTCTTTCTCTTCTGTGGGAAATTTTGTATAGGAGTTCAAACATTGTATATAAATAGAAAAATGCAGAAAGTGACAGTCAAATTTTGTACTCAAAATTATGACAAGAAATCCCCTCTTGGGTTTTTGAGGAAAGAGAGTTTCAACACTAGTTCTGTCTCCAACCGCCAAGATGATTAGTACGCTACTAACATGTTTACTGAAGAATTTATGCTATTCTCTTGTAATCTATAGGCCCCCAAAGCTCCTCATAGATGAGATTTCATTCTGTAACTAAATTTTACAATTCCAATTTAATAATCCTATCAGCCTCTCTTTGTACCTTTTGGGTCAATTGCTAGTTTGTATAAGCATTATACATAATAATAGTATAGGTACTCACGGTTATTAGGAAGATATGAGATTATCCGATGCCGTTTTTGTCGTCCTGGAAAGGATCTACAATTTTGGGTCGTTTCCTTGCTTTTTTGGGAGGCTTTTTGATTTTTTTTTTCCAGAACATGAAACCAACAAAATGAAACATGAGCTTCTATGACCTTCGTAAGTTATTTGTGTAACATCTATTATTGTGAAAGGCACACTTACTTAAGCCAATTGTCCTAGATACAAATGCCACAATGAGGTTCTAAGGGTCTACGAAAGTTACTAGCAATATCAATGAGTAAGGAAGTGATACCTCTAAGACAATTTTTGTATGGGGAATAAGTATTATAATGAGGTAAATCTAAATTTTATTCAAAATTAAGGGCAAGGTGAGGCACACACGCAACGTATTAAGCGTAGGACTTGATGTTAAAATTTAAAATCATTCAAATGTATATTTTAAGCTTAATCTCTGTTGAAGAATGGATTAGACCCTGCTTAAGCTATAACCCTTGTTAATTAATCTAGAGATTAAACGTATCAGGTGTCGGCATATCGAGTCGTTCTATGGGAGAAATGTTAAGTGCACGTTGATAGCTGATGTCTAATAGTGAAAGGTTCTGATTACGTTATGAAGCCATAATAATGAGTGATGCTGCATAATCTATGGAGTCGAGTGTCAAATAAAAATATGTTGACTCGATGACTTAGTGGTTGATTTTGGGTGGCACAAATCATATGCCACATGGGCTTCTTTCCACTTGCCTATACCTAAATAGGCACAAGTTATGACGAGGAAAGGTGAGTTGGACAAACATGATGGGATATCGAGTATGAAGGTATCGGGTGAGTATTGGTTTTAATTGAATTGACTAGCTCGATACTCGGATATCCGATATGGGAAAGGATCAAGTGTTGAGAGAATTAATATCCTCGTCTTATTAGTCCCTGCCTTCCGGGCCTGGCAGGGACTATAGCAATCGGTTTTGGTCGGTGACAATTAGTCCGACCCGATAACCAATAAACTATTTGAACTTAAAACAAACTTAAAACAATGTTTCTTCCCATGCGATACAATATTTTATATTTTCGTTCGCTTTTAACCAATCAAAACCATTTTCATCTTATTTGGCCTCAAAACGAGGTATGGAGGCTCAAAAGTTAGGAAACAATGGGCATATGTACAAGTAATTAGAGCCATTCGAACGCTGGATGAAGTAATGCTATCTTCATCCTTAGCATTAATCTGCTAACATTTAATGTTAGGAAATGTATGGCGCACTAGGTACAATACAATAGCGCCCCTGCCACCGCTTACATGCACGCTTGCCACCACATCTAACAGGTGCCAACTTTCCTCTACACTTGATGCGCTTTGCTGGAAGCCCCAAAACCACCCGAAGCTCTCTTATACTCCCCACAGTGCGCTTGTTGAACTTGGTCTTGTGCTGGTCTTGTGGTCTTATTCTTCTTGCAGGTTCTACATGAGCTTCTACGTGACCGGGAGCGCCCAGGAGCCTTCTCAGAGCTGCTACAGCGGCCTCTCTAATGTCGTCAAAACGAACCCGGTGTTGCCGCCTGCAAAGTCACCACGCCGCCCATCAGGTAAATACTTTCAGAAATTTCTGATTGAAGTAATTTGACAACAATCTTCTACTTCATATTTAATGGTCGCCATCAGCAAAATAAAGCCTTCTGTCTGAGGCAGAAGGAGAGATACCAATTTGTAAACAGTCAAGTACGAAGCCTAGTGTAGCTGAACAACACCAGGCCGTGTTAACTATTTCTAAAAAAGGCTGCAATAATTCTTTTCAAAATAAACTGTAAAACAAAGAAAAAGCTCTCAAAATACACTGTACAACTAATATTAGGAACATAAATGACATCAACAAATAAATTAGATGAACAACTAACAGATATTACAGAATTGTTGTGCAGGTTACTCGAATCAAAGCTCCAGCAGAAGGATTCGATTTTTCGGAGGTTGTTGTATATCACCTAATCTACGCTCCAATACACTGTCCGGTCCCATAGCTTCTTTCGTATAGCCAGTGGCGTGTCACTGCGTCCTGCCCTGATTCCACTCCGAGCAGACCTGCCACAAGCTGCAGACAAATTGCAAAGAAAAAAGCAGGCCAACGGTTGAATGAAAAGCCTGGAGATCGGTTCGTGGAAATTATTTCAAACATAGTAGTAACGGGTTTCTCTTAGCAATATCATGAAATTATTTGAAACAGTAACGGCTTTCTGATATGAAAATATTTGAAACATAATAGCAATGGCTTTCTGCTATGAGAAGAACACAATAAACGTAGGAAGTAACCGCTATATTCTATCTAGGGTTCTACAACTCTATGAATAGGTGACAATGCTGAGAGTTTACTCGTTTCGCTGTGGGTGTGGTCAAATTTGGATTCGCCCCGACGTAAGCTGTAAGACTTGCTTCAGTAACAGTCTCGCGAATTATCCTGCTTCGATATCAACACTCAGCACGATTACGATACAACACAAGAACTATATTCCGAAAGGAAGAATGATTGCATAGCTTACCGGGATAAATTTATCCTAATTGATTATTTTTATTCATTAGATTGGGACGGATTTATCAGATCACCTCAAATGGCCAATTTGCTGCAAGGCAAATTGCTGGACAATATATGGCTGGCATGCTCAGGAGTAGTTTTGCAGTTTCTGGGCAGCTTTCGTCGATGACAATTTCACTCTGAACTTCCAATTTTCCCCTAACTTGAACCTTATTCACTTGTCCAGTAACTGGCATAAACAAGAGGGCCTTTGGGGCTTTCTAGTAGCCGGCACAAGTACTACCGTTTAGCACTTCTGGTTCGAGCATCCATGGCGGGGCTACCAATAGAGCTTATGCCGGATGACTTTAATTAGAGTTCTCAGACCCCTGTAACAAATTTATCCAGTTCAAGCTCCTGCAAATTTAACAATCAAGGAAGGAGAGATTAAAACCGTAATAATAACTCTAATTAGATATGATAAGCATAGATTGCTCCCATAAGCTGTTACAATGAAGTCTTAGCCCATTCAAATACATCTCTACAAGGCATGGTAAATCAGTTCTCGCTCAGAAAGTTTACAGGATTCGTTTTAAAGACTGCGTCTAAACTTCACCTGATCCCAATACATCGCCTGCATAGCGCACAATAACAGTTTCAGAAAATGGGCACAAACAAAACTCTGTGCAGGGGATTGAAAATGTGGTCTCAACTCAGTAGTGTGAACCCCTCAACGTGCTGGATGAACCCAAATGAACAGTGAATGGCGGGCATACAAAGGGGTAACAACCATCAGAGGGAGGCAGGCATGCAACATATATTACTTCCATCTGAAGGATTTTTGGATGCTCGGTAATGAAGGCATCTGGTAGATGAGATACGTGGCGAGCGGGCGCCAAAAGAATCATGCATACATCCTAACATGTTAAAGCCCGAACTTAATCACATCCATGAGAAAACCATTAATTTCATTTTTATACGTGTAGTAACACTTACAATATTGAAAACCGTGTACATGAATCGATATGCCACTATAACGTTTCATTATACGCTATAAGGCTTCTCGGCTTTAAAAAAAAACTGATGCTTCATTGACCTGGGTTAAGGTTTCGTTAACTATGGTTGGGTTAGGTTTATGTTTTCCTTTAAATAAGACTTGTGGAAAGGTTAAGAAATCGTGACGCAAGAAAAGAAAACAGCGGTGACAGTAAGCTTGATTTCGATAGCAGCAAGCCATGAGGAAGAGTGTCGTAACGAATAACTACGGCTACTATCTAGACCCCTCTTAGAGCTTCGACAAGGACGCCCTTCTTCAATATCACTATATGAGTTTAGAATGTCAGAAATCTATTTTATCACGTAGAGAAGGCTGTATTGGAACACCCATAGATCCGTTTGGCAAAAGCGGAGCAGGCACTCTTCAAACACCAGGTTCCTCCATAGACCCGTTTGGCGGAGCAAGTGCTGTTCAAACACCTGGGTCTTCCATAGACCTGATTGGTGGAACTGGAGCAGGCGCTCTTCAAACACCAAGGTCCATTACAAACCCGTTTGGCATCAGCCGAGCAAGCGCTGTTCAAGAACCCGGGTTCTCCATATACCCGTTTGGCGGAAGGGGAGCAGACACTGTTCAAACGCCCGGGTCCTCCACAAGCCTGTTTGGCAGAAGGCGAGGAAGCACTCTTCAAACACCCGGGTCCTCTATAGACCCGTTTGTTAGAAGCGGAGTAGGCACTGTTCAGACACCCGGGTCGTCTATCGACATAATTCGCAGAAGCGGAGGAGAAGTGATTCAAACACCCAGCTCCTCGCGGAAGCGGAGCAGAAGCAATTCAAATAGCTTGGTCCTCGGTAGACCTGGTTATGGTGGAGGCGGATCAGGAACTATTCAAACACCCTGGTACTCCATAGAGCTGTTTGGCGGAAGCCGCGCAGTAACTATTCAAACACCTATGTCCACCATAGGCCCATTTGGAGCATGCGGAGCAGGCACTATTGAAACACCCCGGTCCTCGTCTTCCATAGGACCAATCGGCGGAGGCGGAGCAGTCACCCTTCAAATATCCTCCTCCTTCGTAGGAGCAACTGACAGAAGCAGCGCAAGTTGTTTGTCGTCGCTCGAAGGACTGAACCCTATATCACTAACCGAGATGGAGATTAACAGCGTCCGGCACGGCCGGGTGATCTACGGAACTCTCTGTGCCGATGCCTTCAAGGATATCATGGTCATGACCGTGTGCAGCGTACAACAAGCTTTTCCTGGCTCCTCTGAGCAACAACTTGCGCATCTGGGTGCTGGCTCCACTTGCGCATCTGGGTGTTGGCTCCTCTGAGCAACAACTTGCGCATCTGGGTGCATATAGAGACCAATTCTGGCTCTGGAGAGTGCAACACATATTCTGTTCGGAATGCTGAGAAATCCTAATGGCCATGCGGAACAATGCAGCTATACGCTGCGGGCTGGGGCAGGGACTAGCTGCCCCGCAGCCCGTCTTGTTTTTGTTTGTTACGTGTTATAGTCAGTTTGAGTTTAGTTAGTTGAGTTTAATTTAGTTCTAGTTGAATCTTATTCTATTTATTTATCACTAATATTTCCTTATCTCTTATATAATTTATTTAATTGTCACTTAACAATGAGAAGATTTAATTAGTTCCATTTCTGGTTTTCAGTTTACTCTTGTTTACATTTTTTGTCTCTGCAATCTTTGTCATGGTATCAGAGAGTGAAGTTGCATGAGAGTCCTTGAAATCAACATTTGAAATTTGTGTGAATTTAAGTTTGTGACTATTGTGAATAAGGGAGTCTGAGTGTGAGAACCTAACCGAGCTTGTAGCAGTGTAGCGTAGCATCAAGGAGAAAAACTCTGGAATATTGTGTGTAAAAAAAATTGAGCGTGTGAATGGTGTTGTTTGTGAAAGTGTGTGGAGGTTCCAAAAAGCAGCGACTCCAAAGAAGGCTGCCACTCCCAAGTAAGCTAAGAAGACCTCAAGCACAGACCCCCTTTGAACATGGCCAAATCAAAGTGACAACCCAGAAAATTTCATGAGTGACCACATTTAACTATCACACCCAAACAGCATTAGCAAGTGTGACATGTTGCAGCCACTTCGAAGAACAATGATTTTTTAAGTATTATCACAACCTCTCTATATCAGAAGGTGCCACGATAGTAAATTAAAAAAGGCCGCAAAAGGTCAATTGGCACGAAAATTCAAGGGATGGACGAAATATTGGTAAGGAAAGCATGAATTATTCATAAGGCAAGCACGCATATGTTTTCTCTTTCAAAATTAAAGAGTTCTTTTTAAATACAGTTTAAAAAAAAGTTTTCGTTGTGAGCATTGTAATATTTTGATTTTTAATTAAACAAATCTTTCTTTAGCGTTAAAATATATACATATAATATATATTATATATATATTATATTATTATAATATTTATTATATATATATATATATATATATATATTATAATATATATATATAATATATATATTATATATATTTTTAATTGAAAAGATCTATTTGAGTTTTTAAAAAAATTGCAAATATATTTTAAATGATGGTTTCTTCAAGTATTTTGTCAAAGACATTGTTTTTTATCCAAAAAATTATTAATTTTGGTCTTTACACATGAAGACTTTTGATAAGCCCAAGATCATGAGGACATATTACAGAACAGTTATGAAGAGAGAAAATCCATGAAGCATTAACATTCATGACCAATAATCAAACAAACTCAGCTATCAAACTAAGAAAGAAAGAGCATCAAGCCAAATGTTAGAGTTAAAATTTGGTTGATGTCTCAATCTTCGACAAAATAATTGACACAATAACAACAAAAGAGGCTTGGGACATTCTCAAAGATGCATATGAGGGTAATGATCCCATCAAGGGTGTAAAATTGCAGACATTGTGGACTTAGTTTGAAACCGTGAAGATGACACACAGAATGTTGATCAATTCATGACTAGAGTCATAGACATCATGAATAAAATTAGGTTGGTGAAACTATTATAGATCAGACGCTTCTAGAGAAATTTGAAATGGTTGTAACAGTGATTCTCAAGTCAAAATATCTTAAAACTCTGTCAGTAGATGAGTTGAATGGATCACTTATGCCACACAAAACACAACTTAACCTAAGAGAATATTGCATGGAACAAGCTTCCAAAGCACAAGTCTCTCTGGGCAAAGGCACAAAAGGGGGATATAAAGGGAGAGGCAAGCGAGGCAAAGGTAGAGGCAAATCTACAAAACATCATCATGCAGCCAAATCATAGAAGACCCTCACAGAACTAGACATAGAGAAGCAGAACAGGGAGCAATAAATCTAATGTCCAATGCAATTATTGCAAGAAATTTGGACATTATGAACATGAATGTCGAAAGAAACAGTCAGATCAACAAAGAGGCAGTGTCCATATCTCCAACAATGAAGGAGAATCCTCTAAAGCCATGTTTCTTTCCTACCATGTTTCTGAAGAAAAACAAGGACCTTTGGTTGTTAGACAATGATTGTAGTAACCATATGACACGTAACAAAAATCTGACTTCTTGCATTTATGCTTCTATCAAATATGAAATTACTCTTCGTGATCATTCTCATATAAAAGTTGAAGGGAAAGGTATTGTGCATGTTTTTACAAAAAAAATAGCAAAAACATATACTTGATATTTATTATGTTCCACACGTGAAGCACAATCTCATTAGTGTAGGTCAATGGATGGAATATGGATATGATGTAATATTTCAAGGGAAAACTTGTTATATTTATGGAATACCTTCCATTAGAAGACTTATAGACAAGGTACAAAAAACCAAGAATATAATGTTTCCCTTTACTCTTAGAGTTACAAATATGTCAGAGTCATTTGCACACAATGTTGAAAGATAGATGAGTCACAATTACGACATTCTAGGTATGGTCATATTCCCTTAAACAATATTACTCTTGTTCAAAAACATTCTATGGTCATTGGTCTCCCTATTGTGGATGAATAAGATTTTCAATCACAAATTTGTATTCCTTGAAAGCATAAAAGAGACAACTTTCCCACATCTTCTTGTAGAGCAAAAGAACCCTTAGTTCTAATCCACACAAATACATGTGGACCAATGCAAACACATTTCATTGGTGGTAGTCTTTATCTTTTTACCTTTATTAATGACTATAGCAAGAAAATATTGATTTATTTTCTTTAAAATAAGTTTGATACTTTCTCAAGGTTCAAAGAGTACAAAGCAGAAGCAAAAAAGCAAAGTGGAAAGTTTTTGAAAGTACTTAGGTCAAAAAAATGAGAAGAATATAGTTCCAATGTAGAACACAACCAGAAAGAAAAAACGGGTTAATCATGAATATACCAAAATATATTCTTTGTGAAAAGGAGTTGTCTAATGAGTGTTGGGTTGAAGTTGTTGCAACTATAATATATATTCTCAACAGATCTCTCACAACTAGTGTTAAAGGTGCAGCACCTCAAGAGGCTTGGGATGGTAAGAAGGTGAATGTGTCTCACTTTCAAATACTTGGTTGTGTAACATTTTCACATGTTCCAGAGAAGCTGCTAAAGAAACTTGACCACTAAACTAAAAAATGAATCTTTGTAGGCTAAAGTAAACAGTAAAAATCCTACAGACTCTACAATCCTCTCACCAAGAAATTTCTCTCAAGCTAAGATGTTAATATCTTTCAAAACAAATATTAGTGTGAGAAAATTGATGAACCTTCATATCAACATGTTCATCAACCAAGGTTGCCAAGATTGCATGTACAAGAAGAGCCACAACACTCTGAAAATGACACTTCTTCTAGTAGTGAACCATCATCTTCTAATGAAAATTAGAAAACGAGAAGCATGAAGAACATGCTTGTATAGAAAAGTAATAGTACTAATTTTTCTTTTCTTTTCTTTTTCCTTTTACATAAAATACATAATGCTAAAATGTATGAAGATCAAACTTATTTGTATTCTCCAACACTCCCTCTTAACTAGGGATGTATTTATAATTGTATACCTGGTACAAGGATACTCTCAAACTGAAATATTATCATAAGAGGAGTCAGATTGATAAGCCATCTTTAAGCATCATAATTATAACCAACATTTTCAACATAGCAATGCCTTGACTAGAAAGCTCTATCTTTCCACTCGATTAGAGAATAATGTTGGGAGGATTTACATGAGGTACCACAATACCTCTTAAGGCACATACCCCATATGGATGTTCACCAGGTATGTCCTCTTAGAACTATTCTTGTCTTGGATTCCCAGTCCTCAAAGAATATCGATCCTCTTCAACCACTCCTGTCTTGGATAGCTATCCAATCCTCAAAGAGTGTTGGTCCACAATATAACTTCCTATCTTGGATTCCAAATCCTCCAAGAGTAGTAGTCTTAAATGCTTCAAATCCTCCGAACCCAATTCTCCATCCATGGCCTTAACTAGACGTACAATTATTAGTCCTAGCCTAGTGCATGACTCATCAAGGAGATATTATAATGTCCATCATTACTCCCTCTCGACCGGGGAGGATATCTTCATTCCCTCTCAATCGGGGAATAAATCCTTATTCCTTATTAAACATTTAAAGAAACTTCTTAATCCCTCTCAAGCATAAAAGATATTCCTTACCTCCTTTCAATTAGGAGGTCATAACCACGAGCTCTTTAACTTGTCTATTTCAATACGTCAGCTACTAGTTATTCATGGAGATCTTCAAGTAGTACTTTCATGGCTCCTACTCCTCCTTACATCTCATCATATTGAGATTTTTTAATGGAGCCAAACTTTCTTTAGTCTATGACAGGGTTCATGCCATCAACCTTTCATATCACTGTCCTCTAGTTATCATTAGTAAATGCACTAATGGTACCAATCCAATTTATATGATGAGGCTCAACCATATATTGGCTCAACATATTAACTGCAAAAAATATGTCCAGATAGGATTTCACCAAGAACATCAGTGCTCCTCTGAGTTGATGATACTCAGAATCATTTTCCAATTCAAGTCCATCATCACTACCACATAACTTAAGTTCCATTGGGTTAATCACAGGCTTGCAATCCACTATCCCAAATCTTTCTAATATCTTCACAACATACTTTCGTTGAGATAGGAAAATTTCTCCTAGATTTTTCCAAACCTCCAACCCTGGGAAGTAGTGCATCAATCCTATGTCCTTCATCTCAAATTCATAAGCCAACTCCCTCTTACATTTGTGAATGAGAGGGTTTTCACATGTCAGAAAGAGGTCATCCACATAAAGTACCAGTATGAGAGGTTTATCATTTTCAACCTTAAAGTAAAGGTTCGAATCGGCTTCACTTGTAGTGAATCTTAGCATCATTAGATAGCTATCAATCCCCTAATACCAAGCACAGGGAGCTTGCTTCAAGACTTAGAGACTTTCTTCAACCTGCATAAATGAGATTCCCAGTCATGAACCTCAAACCCCTCAGGTTGTTCCACATAGACCTCCTCTTTAATCAGACCATGCAAGAAAGTTGTCTTGACATCCTTTTGATGTAGGTTCCATATTTGAGAGGAAGCAAGGGATATGATTGAACGGATGGTGGTGTATCGAGCAATAGGTGAAAATATCTCATCATAATCTACCCTTCCTTTTGAGAGAAGCCTCGTGCAACAAAGTGAGCCTTGAACTTTTCTACACTTCCTTCAGATCCATGCTTGATTTTGGAGAGCTGCTTAGAGGTGACAACTAATTTTTTTTGGGGTCTAGGGACCACATCCCAGACATAATTTTTCATAATAGACTCGTATTCTTCATTTATAGCATCCTTCCATACTTGTTTCTTCACGAATTCTTCAAATGATGAAGCCTCATTTTGAATGATACTTGTTGCTATCACAGAAAGTCCCCCTTCATTCAATATTTCTCTCAGTATCTTCAAGAGTCTCCCTAAGCCATGAGGGTCTCCTCTTGGAGGAGGAGTTCTCTTGGGGAGGATGATCAATAGGATACATAGGTTCATCAACATCAGGCATCGTTCATCCTCTTTTTCACCCTATTTTTTGGTGTCATATTCTTTGTACTTCCTTGGGATAGGAAGGTTGTTAACCTTACTGAGGGCATATCTTTATCAAAGGTGACATCACGACTTATCTCAACTTCCATTTGACTAGCCACATAAATTCCATAGCCTTTAGAATTTTCGTTATAGCCCACAAAGATTCCTTGCTTCCCTGATGCACCCATTCTTCTTCTTTTCTTTTTCGGCACATGAAAATATACAGGAGTTCCAAAAATTCTAAAATCAAAGACATCAGGTTTCTTACCAGTGAATACTTATTCGGGAGTCTTGGAGTCCAATGCTTGATGAGGGCATCAATTTTTAACATACAAGGTGGTATTTGCAGCTTCAGCCCATAGAAACTTTGGAATCCCTTGATCATGAAGCATGGCACAAACAGCTTCTACAATAGTATGATTCTTCCTTTCAGCCACACCATTATGCTCGGGAGTGTATGGTGTTGTAGTCTCCCTCTTAATGCCAACTTCTCTGCAATAATCATGGAATTCATTTGATTTGTACTCAATTCCATTATCAGTCCTCAATATCTTGATTCTCTTTTCAGATTGAATTTTTATCACGACTTTGAAGTGACAGAACCAGATGAACACTTCATCCTTCTTTTCCAAGAAGTAGATCCAATTCTTATGAGAATAGTCATATGCAAAGGTGAGATAATATAAGTATCCTCCTAAATATCTTACAGGAATCATACCAGATATGTCAAAGTGGATCAACTACAATATGTAGGTGGTCTTCCTATTACTTAAGTGGAATGGTCCACTTGTAATTTTTCCTTCGGCACATCCCGGACATACACCTTCATGCTCTATGTTGAGCTCGGGCATACCTGTCACCATTTGTCTCACATCAGGTAGAACCTTATAATGAAGATGGGAAAACCTCTGGTGCCATAGTTCAGATTGTAGAGATCACTCGCAAGACATGGCTCCCAATCGACTTCCTCCAACTTGATACAAAGTGTCAACCCTGAACCCAAGAGTACAAGAATCTTTAAAATTCCTTTTCTAAATAGGTGCCTTTCCATTGATGAATTCCACCTTGTATCCATTGTCTTTCATTTCCGAAATGGACACCAAGTTCTTCTTGTGATTAGGTACATATAGAAATTTTTGTAAATGAATCATGTTACCTTGATTCAATTGAAGGGTAACATTCCCTACTCCCTTCACGAGATAGGTGGCATCATCTCCAAGAATAATCTCCAAGTTTGTATCCTTCTCTTTTAGATTAGAGAGAGCTTCCTTGTATCTGATGAGGTGCCTTTAGGCACCACTAACAATTAGCCAATTCCCCAAAATGTCTAGTGGAGAGGTAGTGGAGAGGGTCGATATAAGACAATATTCATTTTTCGTATTGTTAACAACATTTGATTCTTCATACCTAGATTTCCTTGCATTCTTGGAGGGTTGGCCATTTCCTTGATGTCACGCATTCCTTTTTCCATTTACATTGGACGTGTCATTCCTTTGATTTTTGTTGTTGAAGTTGCCCCTGGAGTGATTGTGATCATCATCATGTGATTTATCCATTCTATGTGGACACTTCCTTACATAGTGGCTAAACTTATTGCAAACAAATCACTTGCCCTTCCTTCCACCATTAGATCTAGGCTTTCATTTGAAATGACTTTTAGACCTTGTATTATTTCTCCTATTGGTATGAGCAGACAAAGTAGTGGGGTTGCTTCTATTAGAAGACATTTCTTGCTTCATCATTCTTTTTTCTTCTTGAATGCATCTCAACATGAATTATTCAAACCCTGGAATTCGATCACTATTGAGAATAGTGGTTCTAAATATATACCACTCGGGTGGGAGTTCTCCAAGGGAAATGATAATAAGTTCCCTATCAAGAATGACCTCTCCAATCAAAAGTAGATCATTATTGATCTCAGTGATCCTTAAGAGGTAGGATTGAATTTCTTCATCTTTACCTTTCTTAATATCCTTCAAATTATTTTTGAGAAATAAAATTTGATTTGCATCACTAACCTTCAACATGCTGACCAACCTGTCATAGATCTCCTTGGAGGTGTTCAAATCAGAGATGTAGGCCATCAGACTCTTGTCAATGGAATATATGATAATCTTCTTTGCTTTGGCTTCAGCTTTATTGTACTTGGTCTTTCTAGCAGCTGATGCATTTGAAGGAGGGTCAAGGATTTTACCCTTCACGTAATCCAACAATTCTTGTTCTTCCAAGGTCAAATCAAGTGACATCTTCCATCCATGATAGTCATATTTTTCACAGAGCTTGTCTTTAACAGGGAAGTGGGATTAGGAACCCATTGAGCCTTTTTTTTCCTTGTTCAATTTTCTTGGGTGATTTCTCTTTCACTCTTGCTTGGGCTTTGTCTTCACCTTAGCTTTGATACCATGTTAGTTTTAGAAAACAATGGTAAGTTCTATTCTTAAAAGCAATTTACTTCAATTTCTTTATTAGCCTAATATCAATATCCAGTTTAGCAATCACATTAGCATGATAGTAAAATGCAAATAGAACATAAACATAAATAGTAGAAGACTAGCCAAGATAAGAGGACACAATATGTGGCACTAGCCAAGGACAAACTCCAATGTGGGGAAACCCTTGATCAATTCATCTTATATTATTCAATAGTTTAGCAGAGAGAGAGACATAGTACAAATTACAAATCTGATAATTTATGACACAAGCAAGAAGCCCTAACCAGAAAAGTCAACGTTGGTCAAACAGGGGAAAATTCTTCCTCTAAATAGCTTAGTCAAACCTAGTCAACTTCTTCTTCCAACAACAATCCCAATATGCCCAAAATAGTTCGAAACAGATTAGTCAAAAGATGGTCAACGAAATTTAAACTGCAGCCAACCCTAGGGAAGTCAATGTTGGTCAAATGAGAGGTCAGATCACCTCGATTTCATTGCCCAGATCTGCGAACTTCCAAGGATAATATACCTCACCCAATCCACAGTCAAAAGGAGGTCAACATTGGTCAACGCAGCCCAAAATACAGCCTTTGAAATTTGGTCAATGCAGTCAAATAGAAAAACACCCTCCTTCCTTCGCACGTGTGAGAGATAGCTGCCCAGATTTGGGTACCCAATCAAGTGAGGAGAGATAGATGTGTGAAGATGAGATGATGATAAAATGACTTGAGGTCTCCTTTTATATGCAACATTGAGGATGAGCTGGGGGTTTGAATGCCTGATTTTCTTACTCGCCGACCTTGACAATTTGTCCATAATATAAATAAATCCATATCTTCAATTTTACATGTCAGAATCAGATGATATTTAGATCTATCCTACACCTCTCAGAGAGAGGAATCTGAGAAAAGTATGAGTTTTCATAAATAATATGACCCATGTGGAGTTTGGCACTAGTTTCCAATTCTAACAACCGTCTACTATGATAATTCTATACAAGAGACAACAAAAACCATGGGACTCCCCCTCGAATTGAAGCACCCAGCACATCAGCTACCACCTAGCACATCCATTTTAATCTAGTTGACATCAATTCCAACAAACTTTCCAATTGTCAAACAATTCCAATTGTCCAACACATCTCTCCCATGGTTGTTACATTAATGTCAACACACTCACTTCCACTAGTCATATGGGCAATGCCAACTATCCAACAATAGCCCCCTTAAGCATTGATGGAAACAACTCATCACTTCTCCACAATTATGGAAAATCCGCATGTTTCTTCCACACATCTCCTTGCATAAGTCACTAATGTATTTATTTCCTCTACTTGGGCCATCGCAACTTGCTCTCCAATAAAATTCTCTCTGCCTTTGAAATCAATGGCAAAGGGATACAAGTTGCTTCTTCTCCCCCTTGTAATCATTGAATGTCAATGACAAAGTGTCTGGCTACTAATTTGCATTCTTCTCTACATCTCTTCAAGGATTCATATCTTCTTGATGGGGCTCTTGAACCGTGTCATGTAGTTGTTACTGCTTTATAAATAGGACATATGTAATAGCATGATTTTGATTATCCACAGTATTATGTTCATTATGTCGATGTTTGGAACCCCAAATGGGGTCCATCATCAGGAACAAAATTGATAGAATATGAATGATAGTTTTTTGAGAGAAGAATCTTCCGACGAGAGTATATATAAACCTAGAAAATGATAAATTTTTATATAGAAGTTGACCCTTACATATATGAATTCTTTTTCTTTAATTTTAATTTTAATTATTATATTTATTTTAGATTAATTATTTTAGTTTTAATTATTCTCAACAACAACTCAAGGGTGTGTACAAGATTCATTGCTTGTGTGGCAAGAGTTATATTGGGGAAGCAAGACGATCTCTGAAAATAAGACTTAAAGAGCACGGAGCTGATATTAAGAATGGGAGATCCCGTACATCAGTTCTTACAGAACACTCATCCAAAACCAAACATCATGTGTGTTTATAAGAAGAGCTTCAGCGTAAATCACATGAAAAAGACATTTGTGACGCATTTCGAACCAACTAGTGTGGTTCATCGTTAGGACAAGTTGAAGAAACAGATTTGGCCTAGCAAGTTAAATAGACTGAGAAGAGACTCCAACGGCTACATAACGGCTATTTTGACTCTAGGACCACATAACGGCTATTTTTTACTCTAGGACCTAGGCTAAAGTTATATCAATAAATTTAATATTATTA
>APFE031524906.1:33873-60911 GCA_000404065.3 Pinus taeda
CCCCCCCCCCCCTCATTATTATTTCCAACAATTGGTATCAGAGCAGGTCCTTCAGAAGAAGCTTGATCACTTGAAGGGGGATCTCTCAAGATGAACAATCACAAAGGCATGAGATCTATTAGATCACCAATCTTCAATGAAACAACTTAGTATATTGGAAGATAAGAACCAGGGCCTATCTTTAGTCACTTGGAACTTATGTTTGGGAAATTGTGGAAGGAGGATACTGATTTCTAGCAACAATACCTACAGATATAGTAGGTAAGAAGTTATATGAAACCAATACCAAAGCAGTCAATACTTTAATGGGAAGTCTGTCAGAATCAGAATTTGTCAAAGTCATGCAAATCAACACAACCAAATAGATATGGGACAAAATAATTCATAGCTACGAAGGAGACTCTCAGGTAAAACGTGTTAAACTCCAAACTCTCAGAATACAGTATGAAACTCTCAAAATGCATAGTGATGAAAGTATTGCTAGTTAGTTTTTACGAGTAGATGAGATTGTAAATTGTATGAAGAATTTGGGTGAAGAAACAAAGGAGGCTGCTTTAGTAGAGAAAATCTTGAGATCTTTGTCTTCTAAATTTGAGTCAAAAGTATCTGTCGTAGAAGAAAAGTGGGATATTCAATCTATTGTTGTTGTTCAACTTCATGGAATTTTAAATGCCTTTGAAATGAGGAAACGAGGTCCATCAGATATTAGGGAAGTCACTTTCAAAGCTTTAGCAAAGGGAAAATAAAAGGAAGATCTCAATGAATCAAGATATATTTCATAAGAATAAGATGAGGTAAATTTTTCAAGAAGCTTCAATAGGGTTCTAAAAGATTCAAAGGTAAGCTACCATTCAAATGATATGCTTGTGGTAGAGTTCGAAATTATGCTGCAAAATGTCCTCACAAACATAATCATGAAAAAGGAAATGAGTCTGCAAAAGGAAATAGAAAAGAGTTTGTTAAGAGAACAAGTTACTATACTCATGAAGGTAGTGATGGATTATCTAATAGTGATGATGATGAAACTGAACAAGATTTTAAACTACTCATGCTTTATGATAGAGATGATTTTTTTGATGACTTAGAAGAGGAAGAATTTCTTCAAGAAATCACTAAACTCAAAATTTGTTTGGAAGAAAAGAATATGATCATAGACACTTTGACACATCAACTCAATGAAAGAGAAAAGAACAATGAAAAACTAGAATGTGAAGTTGTGGGTCTAATAAAAGAACTTGAAAAGACAAAATCTCTTATTCTTAGATTTGCTAATAGATCAGAAACTTTAAATGAAATCATCAAGATTCACTTTTCTCCTCTTATAAATACCGGTCTTGGATATACTGAATAATCATCAAAATCACAAAATTAGTCAGCCATCACCAGAAGCTACCTTGATGAAACAAAAACTAGTGAACAGTATGTCAATCGTCAGCAAAAGCCTAAAAGTACTCATCAAGTAAATCATGCTCAATTTACTCCAAGGGTGAACATCAATAGAAACATCAACCAAAAAGAAAAAAATACCAAAAGATTCTAAGATCACAGAAACTTCTTTAATGGACAATGTGTTTCATGCAATAACTTTGGGCATAAGGCTCCTCAATGTGTTGCTGAGAAAACTATCATGACCAGAGAAGCATGAAATCAAAGGAGCATAACATGAATCAAGAAAATTTACTATAATCACTTTTCTCCTCTTGAAGACGAAATTGAATGTTCATTTTGCAATGTCTTTGGTCATGAAGAATGTTAATGCAGGAGAATATTTCGACTGAAAATTCAAAAGGAGCAAACATCATCAAATTCCAAGGTATGGAAAAAGAAGGAATTTCAATCAGAAAGATGTGGCATAGCTTTTTTAGTGGAAGTAAAATAAAATCAATGGTACATTAGTAGCGGATGCTCTAAACACATGACAGGTGATAGAGATAAACTCATGTCATATATTTCTATAGAAAAGGAAAAGAATGTTTCCTTTGGAAATGACACACCAGCTGTCATTAAAGGTAAAGGTTTTGTTTATTTGAAAGAAAAGGTTAAAGATGGAAATGTCATGTATGGTGATGCTTTAAAATATAACTTATCGAGTTTCAATCAAATGTGTGATCAAGGAAATGAACTTGTGTTTTGATCAAATGAATGTGTGGTTCGTGAGCTTCATACTAGAAAGACTGTAACAAAAGGTACAAGAACTCCAAGAAATATACATATATATATTAAAAGGAGGAAAAAAACAATGCTATCTAAGCAAAACATATGAAAATTGGTTATGGCATAGAATATTGGGCCATCTAAGCATTTCTCAAATAAGAAAAGCATCCAGGCTCAAGGCGGTTTGTTATCTTCCAAATATCACCATCCCAGGAAATACCATCTGCAAACCATGTCAAGTCGGTAAGAAAACCAGAGTTCATTTCAATGAGAAAGAAGGGTGAGCAAGTAAGCCTCTTGAACTCATCCATACTAATTTGTGTGGGCAAACAAGGAAAAATTCACCCCGTGGAGAAGAATACTCCATTTTATTCATTGATGATTTTTCTAGAATGTGTTAGATAGGTCTACTAAAGCATAAAGATGAAGCATTTGAAAAGTTTAAAGCTTTCAAAGCTTTAGTTGAAAATGAATCAGATTGAAAAATGAAATGTCTTAGATATGATCGAGGGAGAGAATTCATATCAAATGAATTTTTTTGTTCTTGTGAACAACATGGAATGAAAAGGCAGTTCTCTACTGCTCAAACTCCTCAACAAAATGGCGTAGTGGAAAGAATCAACATAATAGTTCAATAAATAGCTCAACCTATGCTTGATGAATCTGGAACTGTTACTACCCTCTGGGGTGAAGTTGCATTTACTATCGTAAATATTCTCAACAAAGCTAATGTTCCAGTAAATAGTGATCAAAATCCATATGAACTTTGGTATGGTAAGCCTCCTACTATAAAACACTTTAGAGTTTTTGGAAGCAAATTTTTCATCAAAGAGACTGATGAAAAACTTGGTAAGTTTGAACCCAGAGCAGACAAAGGAATTATTCTTGGCTATTCATCTAGAAGTAAAGGATACAAATCCTATATACAAGACTTCAAAAAATTGTTGAATGCATTGATGTTGTAATTGATGAAGCATGCAAAAATCTGGAATAGATAAAGGAAGATGACAATGAGGAAGACGTTGAATGTTTTCCTGTACCAAATCAAAATGATATAGAAGAAGAAACAAATGAAGCATCAGAAGAAGATACAACAAACAGGAAAAAGACTCCATCTAGGTATGTTCAAAAGAATCATCTAGGATCTCAAATTCTAGGAGAAAAATGGTTTGGAGTACAGATAAGAATAACCCTTACAGGAACTTCCAGTTATATAGCATTACTATATTCCATAGAACCACAGAATGTTAATGAAGCTAGAAATTATGTATTTTGGTTTAAGGCCATGGATGAAGAACCTGACCAAATTGAAAAGAATGATAGTGGTGAATTAGTTCCTAGACCTCATGATAAAAATGTTATAGGAACAAAATGGATATTTAAGAATAAGTTGAATGAAAATGGAGAGGTTATTAGAAACAAAGTAAGACTTATCTGTAAAGGGTATGCTAAACAAAAAGGCATAGAATTTGAAGAAACTTTTTCACGTGTTTCTAGACTTGAAGCCATAAGAATGTTTCTTTCTCTTTCAAGTTTTCAAAAATTCAAAGTATATCAAATGGATGTAAAGTCAACATTTCTTAAAGGAGATTTAGAAGAAGAAGTTTATATTGAACAACGAAAAGGATTCATTCTAGGAAATGATGCAGAGCCTATATGCAAGCTCAAAACGGCTCTATATGGACTGAAACAAGCTCCAAGGGCCTAGTATTATCGTCTTCACAAAAATATATAACAACATGGTTTCACAAAAGGATCTGCAAACAACAACTTATACACAAAGATTGAGAATGATAAACTGCTAATTATTGTTGTTAATCTTGATGATATCATCTTTGGTAGCAATGAATAATCTATGAGTCATAACTTTTCTTCGATTATGCAACAAGAATTTGAAATGTCCTTACTTGGTGAACTTACTTATTTTCTTGGTCTACAAGTACAACAAACAAAATATGTATTTTTCTTTCACAAACTAAATATCTCAAGCAGATACTAAAGAAGTATAGAGTGGAAGATTCTAAACCAGTATGTACTCCAATGGTAACATGATGTAGTCTCAGTTCTAATGATGAATCACCTACAGTGAATCAATCAGCATACAAATCGATGATTGAAAGTCTGCTTTATCTAATAGGTACCAAACCTGATATGATGCATGCAGTAGGAATTGTTGGAAGGTTCCAAGAAAATCCAAAGGAATCACATCTTCAGGCTGTAAAAAGAATATTCAAATATCTTCAAGGAACTCAAGACTTTCATCTATGGTATCCTAAAGATACAGATCTTACTCTTCATACATATAAAGATGAAGATTGGGCAGGAAATGTTGATGATCAAAAAATCACTAGTGGAGGTGCATTCTATGTGGGATCACGGTTAGTGTCTTGGTTCAGTAAGAAACAAAGATGGATTTCCTTATCTATAAATGTAGCGGAATATGTGGTTGATGCATCTTGTTGCACACAACTACTCTAGATGATGCAATATATTCAAATCACATGTTCTCCACCCATTTCCATTCTATGTAATAATACAAGTGCCATTATCATTTCGAAATATCTAGTCATGCACTCCAAGACCAAGCATATTCCCATTAAGTACCATTTTCTACGAGAACAAGTTCTTGAACAAAAGGTTAAATTGGAGTATGTTCCCTCCAAAGAATAGGTAGTTGATATATTTACCAAACCACTTCCCAGAGAAACTTTTGAATATCTCAAATAAAACTTGGGAGCAGTTTTCGCATCATCCTACTGTTAAATCCAACTTTCATAGGAAGGTGTCCTATATGCGGGTTTCATGAATATGAATCGTGTATATACATGAGTTTCTATGGCTGCAAGAGCATATATGTCTTTCTGATAGAAAAACAGTGGGTCAGATTCAAAATCAAGTTCCGACCTAGGTGTTCAGGCTAACATTAATGGTTACAATATGTTGATTAGCTTTATTCATTGTTGTTTATTTGACTGATGAACATGCCTTGATGAATGAATTGTTGACAATATACAGGTAGAACAGGTTCAAGGGAGCATTAGCCTTCAAAAACATTATGCATTGTTGGCATCATGTTTGTTGAATTTAGCTATGGTTTCAGATATTCATGACATGTGTTGTAAAGGTCATGTAAAGGCCTATGATATAATAATATGTCTCTTTATGACATAATCTATTAGTGAATCATTTTTATGTAATTTGTACTCCCACTATGCATGGGAAAGATGATGTAATAACTACACTTTTTCAGTGATGTGTGAACATTTGGTATATCCCCACTTGGTTGGGTGATTGATGTATGTATGAGTCATTGGTGATAGGAAGGTCATATTCACAGAGTTGAGTGATAGAGTCATGTTATTATTTAAAAAAAACAAAAATATCTCTGCAGACTCTGCATGTACTCAAGGGGAGCATGAACATCATAGTGTATCTCAAAGGGGGAGAATATCTTTGTCCAGCCTTTGCCCTCGATGAGAAAGGGGGAGAGTATTTTAGTGTTGGTGTTTCTTTATATGTCTAATAGGTTCTACAGCTTGAAGTAATCAACACCAATATGGTTGCCATCAAGTCCAAAGGGGAGATTGTTAGCATTATGATATAGGTGTTTTCCTTGATGGCAACTCACTCACAAGTGAGTACAAATTTGATAAAGGGAAACTCACTCACAGGTCTGTACAAATTTCATAAAGGTCAACTCACATTGTAACAGGTTAGTTCAGAGATAACAAGGCATTGGTACAGAAGAACAGGAAGTTGGAACAAAGGTCTATTGATCAAAATCAAGAAGTTGAAGGAAAAGGATGTCTTAAGGTAGTTTAAGCTGGATACGTAGGTTCACCTTGTCAAAGAAGCATATACACGTGGGTTAGTAGAACAAAAGGAGCATATACACATGCACGAACTTTCACAAGAGGAAAAGTGTGTATGAGTTAGAAAATAAAGGAAATTTAAGATTAAAGAATACCAAGGGTCAATACCATGGTTTTAGCCCACAATATTGAGTGGAGTAACAACTATTTGATCATGTTCAAGAATACCACAAGGTCTAAGTGTTGTTTTGGTCTATGGTATTGAGAAAGGCCAAAAACTATATAAGGAAGAGAATATCAAAGGGCCAAGTGTGCAAGTGAAAGGGTTTCTCAGGAATACTTCTACCTGAAGTATATTTTATGTTGCAGGGGCTATGACTATGATATAATCTAAAATATTTTGTGCAAAATGAATTCAATGTTGGATCTAATGTTGGTTGGGCAAGATTTGATTTCTTACACATGTCTTATTATTTAAATGGCATGATCTAAGTATGTTTGAAATCTCGAATTGCAGCAAAGTTGTAAGTTAGTATTTTCAGATCTATATGTTGGATTGCCTTGGTGAAGGCACGTATACATGCTGGTTTGAAGCTTTCAAGTAGCGTATGTAAAAGAAAAGCTTTTTATTCAGAAATGACTGATCCATCTAATCAATGTTGTTGGTTTACTGATGTATGTTAGTGATGTCCTCTTAGATCTGAAAGTAGAACTGAATGCATAAGGAGATTGAGTCTGATTGGTTTATTGATTAAGTGAGAAGAATGATATTTCTTGTTGACTGTTTCGATCTCGATAATTTCACAGTAGATCGTTAGAATATTACTATTTCATATAGAATTGATTCAGAATATTTTAATATTCAGTAATTTTGGAGCTATATGCAGGCTTAGTTAAAGGAAGTAGTGTATACATGTAGGTTGGGCTCATTAAAGTAGCATATGCATTCTGATGTATGATTTTTGGAGTTGCATATGGTTCTACATGATGATGCAGGTTTCTGGGTTCATCATAGTGTTTATTGTGACAATGATCTGATTATTCAGATTGACCCATTGTTGGTTGATGCGGTTATTATTATAGAGTTTTAGCTTCAAAGTTTCTGATGGGTCCAGTGTGGAAATTTTATGAAATGAGGCCTTCATATTGTGTTGTTGTGTACCAAGAGTATCCATTCTGAAAATTTATGAAATGTGGTCCTTGGAGGAAGACAGAAGGTCATAGCCTTCTGTAGGTGAGTTCCTACGCATTAGTAAACATATAGGCTAGTACAAGAGCTAGGGGTTGTAGCTCCCTTCCAATAGAAGCTGGAGAGAAAGAGAAGGTTGTAGCCTTCTACAGGTGGGTGCCTATGTATTGGTATGAGTTGGTATGAGTCTGCACCAGTACAATATTGTAAACATATTTTCTTTATATTAAAAAGAAAACAAAAACTACAGTAGCAGGTGGGTTTTCTCCCGCATTGCAATTCCACCTTAAATCTTGGTGTTCATGTGTGTTTCTTATGTGTGATGGTTTCTTATGTTATTACTGCACATAGTTACTGTATAATAAAGTATCGATGCACTGATTAAAGATCAACAAATGATTAATTAACTAAATCATAAGTGCTCTAGGTATACGTTGGTTTCCTTAATCATAGTTGCATGAACACACAAGTTCACTTCACTGAAGTAGCATATATAAATTTGTTTGGGAAATGAAAAGTTATTGAATTGTAAATACTAATTCACCCACCCTCTTAGTATTATTTCCACTATAAATACGGGCTAATTCTCTCATAAATTGTGCAAAGAATTAGAATCTTGGAGCCTTGGAAATTTGGCTAAGTATTGGCCAAATGAAGTCATCAAGCGAAGGATAGGAAATACTTGTGCATGTTAAGCTCAAGGTTGAGCAGATCATATTGTATTCATCCAAATTATTTTACCAAGGGTGCAAGGAATCAAGGTTTTGGAGATTAGCAGAAGAGGCTAGAGATTGGCTTGAGCTTGCTTGTGAGCAGGGAGATTGATCATACTGAGTGTTGTGATTTTTCTTGTGCGAAGAAGCATTGTATTATCATGTTGGATTTCTGATTTAGTGAAATACAGATAATGGGTGTATTCAGCTGAGGCTTTCCCTGGATACTTATTGTGTTATGTGCCATTGATTTATCTTCCTTTTCTCAATTACTATTTTCATTGATATTTATGGGCTTCCACTGTAAAGAGTAGAGTAGATTCTTCTTTACATGAGCTATGAACCTACAGGAAATTCTACATGTCTATCCTTCTCACTTCATGCATCATACTCATTTGGCCTGACCTTGAGGCCATTCTTTTCTTTCAATGAAGAGAAATAGAGGATCTACTCCCATAGAGTAGATTTTCCTCTTTCCTCCTCTACACCTTCAAAGGTTGAGTCCTGATAGGAGCATTTCCTTTTCAACATATTTTGGTTCTCATGTTGGTTGCACAAGTCTGAAACACACTTCTCCTTTGATTTCTCTTTCTTCACCTAATCCTTCTTTTCATTGCTTTTCCTCTTTTTCTTCAAAGAAGGATTAATTGGAATGCTACTCCTTTTTATTCTCATCCTCACTGACTAAGTTGCTCCATTTCTTTGCATACTCTGAGAAATGAGCTTTGTTTTGCTATATATGCATTTTTTTTCCTTATGCCCAAGTTTCCATAGTTGTAGCATTCGATATGGCTCAAGAATGGAGTGAAATTATTGCCATATATGATAGTACTCTTATCAAATCTATTAATGTTACCATCATGTTGATGCCTTCTTGGGTCACTTCTACCCATCATACTTTGTTTTCTTGAATTGAATCTATAGTCTATGGCTTTATGCCCATAACTATTGTAAGACATATAGTAATCATGAAAAGGCTTTTGATAGTTGAAAAAACCTTTTCTTTCAAGGCATTGTCCTTAGGGGAGAAAGGAATTTTTTTGGTTCTTCATATGCCTTCCATGGTTATTTGAATTGTTGCCTTACATTCTTCCTTGTTGCTAGCTAGCTCTCTTTTGTTTCTCTCCTCACTATTTTTTCTATCCAACAACATATTTTCCATTGTTGTTGTAACCTCCAACTTCACTTACTTGGATCACTGACCCTTCATCCTTTTCCTTCTTGGAGCCTGTTTCTTATTTGAAACCCAAACTGACCTTGATGAGAGCAGACCTTTTCTTAGCAAGCATTTCATCCAAGTCCTTCTTGCTCTCCTCAACCTTTTGATATTGATATAGCTCTTTACTAGATTTTACTAAGTCATGTCTTAATGAGACTACTTCAGTTTGTAGTCTCTCATAGCAAACTTCCTTCTCTCTTGACTGATTGGTTAACATCCCATTCAATATACTAACCTCTTCTTGTTGATCATTAAGAAGAACCATGGTTTTGCTTAAATTTTCATTCTCAAACTCATAATTAAGAAAATTCTCCTTTTACTTGAGATTAGCCTCTGACAAATCCTTGTTCCCTTTTAGAGCAGAGATCGACTTATTTCTAAAGTATATTCTTTCATCTAAAACCTTTTCTTCACTGTCAGAGGTGCTAGTTGAACCACCACAGACATCTAAATCCATATTTGTGTCCTTGGAATCTTCCACAAGTCTGAGTATTCCACCTTCATCACTTCCACAGATACTCCTATTCTCTTCATAGGATATATTATCTTCTTCTTCAAATGATCCCTTATTTTATATCGCTACAAATGTAGGTCTATCTTCACAAACACTAGATGTATGGCTATCTCTATGTTTGGAAAATTCACATAAACATTTAGAAGATAAATGGTCGTTTTTTTTACATTTATCACAAAGAGATAGTATACCTCCTAAGAAGCATGGCCTTTATTCTAATTCTTCATCCTCCTCTCTAGAGTGATGAGAAATATCTTATGCATTAAGAGGAAGATCTTCAATATTCTCAACATCTCTTTTCTAGGATGCTTTCTACGAACCCTTCCTTCGCTTCTTCTTATTAGTAGCAACCTTCATAGAATTAGGTTCACTGCTTTAGAAAAAAGGTTCATCAACCTCCTCTGTTGTTGTGTGCCTTTCTCCTCCAGATAAACATTATTGTTGGGTGTGGAGCATGATTGTTCAGAGGTCTTTGTTTCAACCGGATGTATACACCAGGAAGTTTGTACACCCCTCCACATCGGGGGGTGTGGGGGGGACTTGTTCCCCCCTGCAGGGGTCCAGGGGGGCCGATCCCCCACGACTGGGGGGTCTGGGGGCCAACAGTCCCCCGGTGGGGGTTTCAGGGGCAGTGCCCTCGAAGCTAAAAATAGATGTAAAATTGCCTTGTAAAAGTATTGTAATTTCTAGTCAATCTAGGCCGTTCATTAGGCAGATGATCTGATGGTAGAACTTATGTTTAGTTTAGGGTTTTTTTCCCTAGAAGGCAACCCATCTCTTTGTATGAGGGCATTGTATTTGAGGCTGTGTAATAGATGTGTATTCTCTGAGTGAGAAGTAGAGAGGTGAGATTGTGAGAGAAAACAGAGGATATTACAGCGGATCTACTGTAGGTTGTCTCTTCATTTTGCTGGATAATAGAAAGGAAGGACTGACTGTTCGGGGTTGATGTAGCCCAAACTAGGTGAACCACATATATCTATGTCTCTCTTGTTTTATGCATTCTCTGTGTTTATATGTCTGCAATATTTTATGTGTTCCATTGCTCCGTAATATATAATTTTCTAACAATTACAATCTATTCAACATTTCCTTTGATGTCTCACAATGCCTCACTTTATCAATATTTGGCTTTGATATCCCCTTCAGATAATCCTCTTCGCTTCTGCACTAAACTCATTGTTCTCTCCATATCATACCGTCAACCAAATTTTTTCATTGATTACCATCAAATATGCTCCAATTCTAATCATCTAGAGCTCATAGTCTGATCCATTCAAGAATGGAACTCCCTCTAGTGTTAGCCAAACTTAATTGGCTAGTATTTCCCTTTGATCTACCTTCAAGTGGTTAAGTTGTTCCTGAAGGAACCTCTCTTGGATACCAATTTTTTCCAACAATGTTAATACTAAGAGGGAGGGTGAATCAATATTAAGGCTAATTTTACTTTTCCGCAAATATTTATTTAACATTCAAACTTGGCAATTGTGGAGTACTAAAGAAGGTATGTTTTGGTGATTATTTTAGTTTCTTTTTTATTAAACCTACAAACTTTTTGCATCATGAACTAGGTAGATAATGAGGAATTGTGACAAAATCTGTAAGATTAATATGCAAAATGAAAACACTGACAATTGTCATTTTCTTATGCAGGAAGAAGGAAAAAAGAAAGATTGTCGTTCCAAAGGAAAGGACGAAGCCAGGTTAACTGTTGTGCCTTTGGCGAGGAACCGCACGCAAATAAGGAAAACCAAATCAAAGCGTATCAGCCAAGGAAAGGAGATGGAGATATCGGCTCGACGCAAGAAGGTAAAGAAATAGTTGAGAGCCAACAGTTTGGCGAATCCCTCAGGATCCTGTGATCCTGAGGGATCGCTATTTTAACTATTTTTGTACTTGGACATCTGCGCCTTTCCCAATATAAAAAGGGGCAGCACTGTTAGCCTAGGAAATCAGTTATGCTTTTATGTAATTCTCTTAAAATTGAGACTTTTGTCATCGACTCTCGTTGAGAAGTGATCTACTATAATTCTGTTTTATGCATTAATACAAACTTGGTTGCTATTTCATCTGTGATTCTGGAATAAATTCAAGCGGTGTACCCCTGGAGGCTAAGGGCCCGGCCCTAGAGGAACACTTGCTCCTATTTTATTACTTTTAGTTTATGCGTGGTTTTGCTTATCAGCTTTATTCGGTAATCTGATATGTTCTGTTATTTTTGCTTCACAACTCTGTTACAGTTGATTCATTAAGTGATATCATTTCTTGAGCCAAAGACATCATAAATCTGCAACGCATTGCTGTTTCTTTAAATACTGATATTGCTAGTCTTTACAGAATACCGTTGTCGTTCCATTACAGAGTATTTGTGTTGTGCACTCTTCGTTTGGTATTATTGAACTCAACTTAGAAATTATATTTCCTTACGATTGATTGAATCGATGAGCATTGTTGTTCCGTTTTGAAATGCAATCGTATTGTTTATAACTAAGATTTGCAATTGAATTACCAAGATCAGATTACTAGTGAGGTGTGTCGTGTGTTAAGTTATTGTTTGATTTTCAGCGTTGTTCCATATTCCATCACTAATCAATGTTGTTCTATTTCTGCATGTTGTTCGATTCATCCTTAGAGACAAGGGATTGCCATTTGATTGCCGTAGGATATGATTGATTGCATTTGATTTTGTAGACTAAGGCGTTGTTGCTTCTTAAACTTAATTGCCATTACAGTTTCCGATTTGCTGTTCCATTTCTTAGTTGTTGTTCCATTTCATATTTGTTGTTCCATTTCCTATCATTTGCATTATTGTTGCTTTGGTGTGAAGAACGGTCTGAGACTATAGTGGGCATTGACATTTACTATCTAGTCCCCAGATCGACAATCTGTTCCTTGATTACTTTTGACATCAGTTTCTAAAGGGATGAGTTATTGTTACTGGACCCTTGACTGATATATTGCTTATTTGCTGAGTGAATGATTTAGGCTTCAAGATCTTTTGTTGTAAGTAGATTTTCTTTCTAGCATCCGTTTACTATTGTATTTTTTTAAGCATTGTACTACTAGCATTACTCTAGCAAATGTGAGCCTCATACTGAGACACTCTTTGAAATAAAAAAACGTTCCTGGATTGACAAATTAATGTGAGGTAATTAGAGGTGAAAGAGACCCTTCTTACGACTCCACATTTTGGCGCCGTTGCCGGGGAAAGAGTGTAGCCATTTGTTTTTTTTCAGAGTAGTGTAAGATCCTACTAGGGAAGAATTGGGTTTTAAAAACGGAAGGTAAGAACCTATATGCGGAGCATGTAAGAGCCCTTCTCTTCTGCCCGCTTTCCTGTAGATTTGTCATTGTTTTGATTGGGTAGAACCTAGTATTTGATTTTTGTGTGCATGATTAAGCAGAAAAAACCAGAAAAGAATTCCAAACCTCTACCCAAGCCCGACAAAGCTAAGGGGGTGGTGACCCTTGGCCGATCAACCTTCATAGACGAAATCTTTAAGAAAGCAGAATCTCAGCCTTCAGTAGGACCCAGGAAAGTTATTTCCAGGCAACCTACCAGTTCCCTTTAGGCCACAGGATCACCATTTGTAGCCTTTGTTGAGGTGCATAGTCAAACCGAAGAGCAGGATTTTCAAGAAACTGAAAATTCCAGTCCATAACTATTGCAAGAAGGGAATTTTAGCAATCTTTGTGAAGGAAGAGGAGAGACGGGAGAAACTGGGGAACCAAGGTCTCCTCTTGGGATAATTCAACCATTAAGTAGCCCAGATAAGGGAAGTGCTGCAAAAATCATTTTTGAGGAAACTCAATCCCCTCAGACCTTAGGTACTCTCATTATCCCAGATAAAGGAAGTGCCATTAAAACCATTCCTGTTAAAGCCATTCCCTCTCAACCTAGGAATACCCTCCTAGATATCCCAGAAGGTTATTGGCATATATTTGATCAAATGGCCCAGAATCAACCTAACACCCAAACCTTTACTCTGCAATACCCTATCATGGATATTGTAGAAAATGCGCCTATGAAGGGAATTCCTCTTTAGCATATCCCTACATTCCATGGTCTGACATCAGAAGATCCAGATGCATTTCTGTTTGAATTCGATGTGCTGTGTAGAATTTATGACTACACAACCGACCCCAGATACTGAAATTATTCCCTTCTACATTAAAAAGAGCTACTTTGAGATAGTTCATGGGATTAGGTGGTGGTGTTATAAATAACTAGGATCAAATGAAAGAATCTTTTCTAAAAAAATATCAGGACTATTGCAGGTCTAGAGAACTAAAAGATGAAATATTCAAGATGGTAGCTAGACCAAATGAAACATTAGAGGAGTATGTGGAACGCTTTCAATATAATCTTCAAAGATCTCCTTATGCATCACTACCTTTACCTGATAATGTGTTAAAAACAGCCTTAATTAGGGGAATGAAAGAACAATGGATTGAAACATTAAACATTATGGGAAAAGGAGATATTTATCAGGAAAATTTTGCTGACATTATTGATTTATGTATCAGGAGCTCCAGAGGCAGCACAAGATTAAAACCGGCAGAGCATGATCGGTTTGTAAGAGATAAGAGAATTTCGACAGAAGGAGTAATGCGTGCTGAAATTGGAAATTTATTGGAAAATTTTAGAACTGATATACTAGGGACACTAACAACACAACTTGATATTATGCAGGCCAAGCAAAAGCGAGTGGAGGCAGAACAGAATTTGGCAATCTTCTGTCCTCGATGCAGAAAGAAGCATAGCCATAAGGAGTGTCCACTAGATGCAGTCCAAAGATGCGCCATCTGCACAAAAGACCAACTTACAGAAAGTTGTCCCTCACTTCCTAGATTAAAAGCAGTATACAAGGAAGCAGAAGAGGAGCCAGAGTCGGTGTATCTACTCAATCAGTGCTGTCAGGGGCAGCCATGACAGTCTGGTATGTTTCCAGACCCGACTTCTTCTTTTCAGTCTCCACAGTATAATGCTCAACAATATAGTATGTGGCAAAATCAACCTCAACCTCCTTTCCCGAATTGGTCACCACAATCATTCCCTTTATCAAACCCATGGATGAACCAAGCAAGTCAATCCAATTGGCTCAATTTTCCCTATGCCCCAACATATTGGTAAAGTAATGCATACCCAGCACAATGGACTCCTCCTACTTCGCAAAATCAGGCCTGGCAGAAAAACTAGCAAAGACCGATGCATCATCTAGTAGAAACCATTCCGCTCCCTCAACCTACACAGCTATCCTTACAACAAAACCCCCAGACTAACCTGAGACTGCAACTCCCAGCCCAACCCAACCCTAATTCAAATAACAGACTGGTCCAATTTGTCCAATTAGTAGAAACACCAGAAATAGAAGCCGATCTCGGGGAGTGTAACGATCTTCAGCTAAGATCTAGGCGTATTGTCGAAACAGAGGGAGATAAGACGGTTCATATTGAAAATCAGTTACCTAGAGAACAATCGCCACAGGAAGAGGATGCGAATGAACAACAAATTCATAATCAAGCAACCAAATCCTCTCCTCCATTACCAGAACGATTAATAATACCTTGACCTACACAATATCCCGATTTTAACATTTTGGGAGAATTAAAAAATTTGTACATAAAAATTCCATTCCTCCAAGCCATTCAAGACATCCCGATATATGCAAAGTCTATCAAAGAATTATGTGTAAAGAAACCATGGAGGAATATCACAAATAACCCAAGAGTCCAAGTAGTTGGTACTCTATCTGACTTATTATCAGGAAAAGAAACACCCATTAAATATGAAGACCCAGGAAATCCTGTAGTAACCGTACAAATTGATGGACAAACCTTCTCCAATGCCTTAGTTGATCTAGGCGCTGCAATCAATATCTTAACAACTACTAATTGCCAAAAGCTAGGCATTACATCTGTAGGACCCACCTCTACTTTACTAGAACTGGTTGACCGATCGGTGGTTAGGCCAGAAGGCACATTACGTGATGTTATGGTATCTGTTGATTCCTGGGAATATCTAACCGATTTTATGATAATAAATCCCAAAAACCGACTTGATGGACATCCATTGATTTTAGGTAGACCTTGGCTTGCAACTGTCGATGCTTATATTGGCTGCCGACAAGGCAATATGACCATAACCAGAGGAGAAAACAGCAAGAACTTAGCTTTATATCCTCCAGCGCAGCCAAGTGTCTCAATAATGAAAACTAATAGGAACCTTGTATCATACCTTGCTGACAACATTAGATCTCCATTAACTATACAAGAGGAACTTCATTTCAAAGATCAAACAGAAGATGATGCCATTAATAATTTTATTAGTCAGACTGAACTCAGATCCCACACGTAATGTCACATGATAGAGGCAGCATTCGATAACGAATTAGAAGAAGATCCTCTAAAAGAAACACATGATCAAATGATACATGTTACCTCTATTGCAAATAGCAAAAGTGTCAAAATTGAACCAGGAAAGACCTTAAACATTAATGCCAACCTCACCTCCGAACAAGAAGAAAAGCTCATCCAATTACTAGGAAAATATAAAGAAGCATTTGCATGGGACTACCCTGATATGAAAGGAATTGACCCCCAATTATGTACACACCACATTTACATAGAAAAAGACGCGAGACCTGTTCGCCAACCTCAAAGGAGACTTAATCCTCATCTAAAGGATGTGGTAAAAGCTGAAATTCAAGAACTTTTAGATGTCAATTTCATTTACCCTATCTCCGATAGTAAATGGGTCTCTCCACTTGTGGTGGTACCAAAAAAGAATCGGAAGTGGAGAATTTGTGTGGACTACAGAGAGCTAAACAAGGCAACACAAAAAGACCACTTCCCTCTCCCATTTATCGACCAAGTATTAGACACTTTGGCAGGAAAGAAATTATTTTCCTTCCTAAATGGCTTCAGTGGATATAACCAGATCCAGAACCAAGGCAAAACCACTTTTACTTGTCCTTGGGGAACATTTGCCTACAGAGTTCTACCTTTTGGCTTATGTAATGCTCCTGCCACATTCCAAAGGGCTATCCTCAGTATTTTTGTGGACTTAATAAACGAAGGACTTGAAGTATATATGGATGACTTTACACCATACGGAGACGAGTTCGATCCAGCATTGGACACACTGGAAAAACTCCTACAACGCTGCATTGCTACCAGACTTTGTTTAAGTCACGAAAAATGTTATATGATGATGACTGAAGGACTTATCCTAGGACACTATATTTCAGCAGTTGGCATTCAGGTAGACCCAGCCAAAATCCAAATAATTTTGCTTATTCCTACTCCTACCACTAAAACAGAGGTACGCAGCTTTCTTGGATTTTTTGGTTACTATAGGAGGTTTATAAAACATTTTTCACATATTGCTGCACCTCTGTATGCACTAACACGGAATGTTGACTTTCTTTGGACAGAGAAATGTGAACATGCTTTCCAGGATCTTAAGAAGCTCGTGTCCGCAGCTCCATTCCTTCGAGGACAAATTGGGATTTTCCATTTCAGATATCATCAGATGCCTCAAATACAGCCATTGGAGCAGTCCTTGGGTAGGAAGAGGATAAAAAACCATATGCAATTTATTACATTAGCAAGAATTTATCCCTTGCTGAATTAAAGTATATTGTCACTGAAAAAGAATTTCTAGCTGTAATACATGCTGTCAATAAGTTCAAGCATTACATTATTGGATATCCTATTATCTTGTATACAGATCATTCTGCTATAAGATATTTAGTAAACAAGCCTATCACAAATGGAAGAATAACCAGATGGCTGATATTATTCCAAGAATTTGATATTACAATCAAGGATCGACCTGGAAAAGAAAATCTGGTAGCTTATTTTCTCTCACGAATGCCAAATCCAATCGACGCAGCAGCTGTTGAAGACCAATTTCCAGATGAACATCTGTTTGTTGTTACTGTTAAAACACCTTGGTATGTTGATGTTGCCAATTACCTGGCAGTAGGTAAATTACCGAAACACCTAAACCCCAATGAGCAGAAACATATCATTCAGCAAAGTGTTCGGTTTTCTTGGATTGGGGGCCACCTGTTTCACACAGGGGCAGATATGCATATCAGGAGATGCGTTCATGAGGATGAAATCTTTGACATTTTAAAGGCCTGTCACGACGGTCCATGTGGTGGACATTTTGCTGGTAAGAGGACTGGACATAAGGTACTACAAGCAGGGTATTATTGGCCCACACTTTTTAAAGATGCAAAAAAATTCGTCCAAGCCTGTAACAGTTTCTAGAGAGCAGGTCGCCCTAGTCAGTCTGATGAAATGCCCCTCAACCCATAGTTATTCATTGAAGCATTCGAGCGATGGGCCCTTGATTTCGTTGGACCAATTAACCCATCCTCAAACCAGAAAACATATATTTTGGTGGCAACAAAATATGTCACCAAATGGGTTGAAGCAGAGGCATTACCAAGAGCTACAGAGGATTCTGTTATACAGTTCCTGTTCCATATATTTGTGTTCTACGGTCTTCCAAGATATATTACAGACGGTGGACCACAGTTTGTTGGGAACAAAATAGCTACAACACTCAAAAATTATCATATCCATCATAAAATCACTACTCCATACCACCCGCATGCTAATGATCAGGTAGAAAGCAGCAATAAAATAATAAAAGCAATCCTAACAAAAACGATTGCGTCACATAGACATGATTGGGTTGCAAGACTACCAGAAGCATTGTGGGCTTATAGAACAACATGGAGAAGCACCACTGGCTACTCACCTTATCAACTAGTGTTTGGAAAACAACCCATCTTCCCCATAGAATTCGAAATCCAAACATTGCGAACAACACAGGAAGTTGTCTTAGATCTAACCGACACACAGATTAATCGATTACAGCAAATCAATGAGCTGGATGAAATCAGGCTCTCTGCACTTCAAAATACCGCACTGGTTCAACAACAGCGAGCCAAATGGCATGATGCTCTTATTAAAAATAAAGTCTTCCACAAAGGAGACTGGGCACTTTTGTATGATTTCAGGTTTCAGGACTTTCCTGGGAAACCTCAAACTCGTTGGCTTGGGCCATATGAAATCTAGAAGGTACATGATAACAGTACTCTTACTCTAATGACTATTGATGGTTCTGGATATGCCTTCAAGGCAAATGGTCACTGAGTTCGACTTTATTGCAAACCACTCACTCGGGAGTCCCTCTGTCAGCAGCTATGCAAAGACTCCGATATGGAAATTTTGGGAGAGGGAGATAAATCTTCCTCACCTGTGATTCATTAAAATGATTTATCTCTTTTTACACTCTATAGATAATTTCTTTGTACATATTCTACTATTACTATTTTTCTGTTGTTCCTTTTCTCAAAGGGACAACATTTTCCTTTTCTTGTTCCCTTTCCAAAGGAATAACACCTTTTGGATCAGCCATTCATTTTTCTTTAACTTTGATGTTTTTTTTACCTTGTGCCTTTTGATTGCTTGTTGTTCCTTTTCTAAAGGAACAACACTTTTGCTTTCTGTTCACTTTTGACTTTTGTTGTTCCTTTTCTAAAGGAACGACATTTGTGATTTCTGTTGTTCCTTTTCCAAAGGAACAACACTTGTGTTTTCCGTTGTTCCTTTTCCAAAGGAACAACACTTTTGATTTCTATTGTTCCTTTCCCAAAGGAACAACACTTTTGATTTCTGTTGTTTCTTTTCCAAAGGAACAACACTTTTGATTTATGTTGTTCCTTTTCCAAAGCAACGACATTTGTGTTTTCTGTTGTTCCTTTTTCTAAAGGAGTAGCATTTTTTATTTTTGCTTTTCCTTTTCCAAAAGGAACACCACTTGCATTCTTTTGCTCTTCCTTTTTGCAATAACAACATCATCGTATTCCTTTTTTCTTTCCTTGCTATTCTAATTTGAGGATGCCTATTGTTCCTACTATTTCAGGTCGTTTGGAACACAGCTATGCACTTATGCAATGGATACAAAATCATAACATACTGAAATCAGTGAACCATAAAATCTCTATTTTTATAGGAAATTTCTCTGAATTGGTAAGAGGACAGAGGAAGGGACACACTTACCCATTATCCTTGTTGTCATTATTCCACTAATATTGATCTGATTGATTATCTTTATCATGTGGGTTCTTTTAAATTTTCACAAATTTCTTTTATTATTATTTAGGAATAAGAGCAAAGGGTTTATACGTTCCTATTGAGATGTTAAGACTTATTCCACCATTCCTACTCTTAAGGAGTGTTGAAACACCCTTTGTGTATAAATGGGAAAATACCTTATAAAAGAAAAGAAAGAAAAAAGCAAGAGAAAAATGATGTTTTAATAAGTTGTCAAATGCAGGATAGGGGGTCTCATTAAGAGTTATCCTACCATGATCATGAGGAAGAAAGTGAAGTGGCAATCCCACTATGGCTACCACACCAGGGATATGGTCCAAAAGGTACATAAAAATAAAAAGCCCTTGGAACAGGAGGTCTCATCATGAGCTGGCCTGCCCACCTTTCACTCCTTCCTCATGAATGGCATTATGACTAACTGGTCACCAAGCCAGCATAATGGCCTACATTTTAACATCACATAACATTTCCTAGGCATACACAAAGGACCATGGTTCTATAGGTGAAACAAACAATTTTGCCAAGGTTATGGACACCTGTCAACAGCAGAGCTCTATTAATGGTATTGAAGTCACACTACTTACACCAATAGGTAAGTATTAATATTCTTCTGTTTCTTACACCTTAGTAATAAATCACATAAGAAATATGTATATTGTTTCTCGAACCATGCAAACACATGTAATCTATTATTACCAATCATGACAGAAAAGTGACAATGACCGCATGAAACTCTATGTACACGACAGTTGTCCTATCCTCCCAGCCTCGCATCATATCACAACAATCTCTTACTTGTTAAGCGATCCTAGTAGGAACCTCGATTTCGGTAACTTGCTATTTTTTGTAAACATGGCATGTTGCCATATGTTGTTCCTTTATGACTTTGATCCAGGGTAGGTCGGCACACCACTCCAATATTTGACGGCCGGGGACGACCTATCACATTACAGGGGGGGAGGTTCACCTCATTATTCGTCAGTTTACATGTCAGATCACCATTCGGGAAATTGTGTACTAGGGAATAGCACGTCTCAACGGTATACTATTTTTTTTATTTTTGCATGGCTTGTTATTCCTAAGCCATTTCCATAGTATGCTCTGCGGCATTATGAGAAAGTCCTACGCCTGATAATTTCTTTGTGTTTTAACGGTGTGAACAACTTGTTGTTCCGTTGTCAATTCTGAGATTTTACAGGGAAATTACAAACATGGGAGGAAGATCAATTATGAGAGAACCACAGTAATTGACAGTCTCCGCTGCTGCACGGGAAATTATGGCAAGAGCAGGTTGGATAACTTATCTCGAACGTTTACAGGAATCCAATGAGACGGTAGCAATAGAATTCTTGCAGAACTTGCAAGAAGATCACTCCACAGTGAGGGGGAAACGTATAGCAATCACCGATGACATAATTGCAGAAGTCTTGGGACTACCAGCCGCCAGACCTGTATGGACATTAAAGAAGGAAACACTGAAGAAAATCACAGGAACCTTCCAGGATGAAGGCCAAAACCTGACAATTAGAGGAAAAAGAGTCCTACCTGCAGCATTATGAGAGCCATGGGCAAAATTGGCAAGAATTATTCATAGCTACATCACCTGTGAAGGCAGGAAAGATGTGGTAAGACCACGACATCTTAAACTTTTAGCTGTATTAAAGCATAAATGCTCTGTAAATCTACCTGCATTTTTAAATTTTTTACTTCATGATGTCGCATGAAGTATGAAAACGGTACAGCATGTAGAATCAGTCGTCAGTCACCATGGATTGATCCAATTACTAGTTAGCCATAGCCTTACCCAGTAGCAGAGCAGCTGGGAAGAGCTAATTGCCTTGATAAACGGGGGACTGACCAAGCCAACCCCAAAACGTAAGCATGCCACCAGTACACGAGAAAAGCATGCCACCAATACACCTGAAAAGCATGCCACCAGTACACCAGATCGTCCATTAAAACGAAGAAAATCAGTTATATTGGCACAAATTAAAGGAAGGCTGAATAATTCCTAGGGGGACACCAGCCAACCAGTAGAGGTAGATGATTCTGGGATGAGCAACCCTCACAATTAGAAGGAGAAGAAAATGAGGAAGGGACACAAGGAAATGAGAAAGGAGAAAGGGAGGAAGAAAATGAGCAACCTGTGCAGGAGAAGGAAACATAGAAGTGTGAAGGCAGCCCATTGCAAAATCCACTGAGAGAAGATGAATTAGCCAACATCCTAGCCAATATGGGCGAATATGGTCAACCTCTCAGCCCACCGGACCTCCATGTTGAAGAAGACTCTGCTTAGGATAAAGATGCACCCGAAGCTCAACCTGTTCATGATGAAAGTCTGCCAGGAGAGAGAAGTGATACAAAGGAGGAACAATCGGATCCTAGCCAGACTACACCAGATGAAATTCTGGAAGAAGAGGAGGCGGAAAAAGAAGTCACCCAGGAAGTAATATAACCAACTAGGGTTCTTGCCTCTGAGCAACCTAAACAAAGCATTGAAGAAGCACCCCAAGAGGAAAACCAGGGAAGCAATCAAGATGACAGTCCAGGCCGGAGCAAACAGTCTGTTGTTCCTTCTAAGGAAATTGATGAAATTAAGAGATTACAGAAAGAACAAAAAAGACTGTTGAATATAATAGTTCAACTTCAACAGCAGATCGGGATTCTAAAAACAAGAAAAAGGGTAAAAAGGACTTCAGGGGGAAGACATGTAGGCATTAAAACAAAACCTCTCAAGGAAAAGGTTCGAAGGACCCGAGTCCACCCTATTGTTCAAAACCCTATCGAAAAGTGGTCTGCCGTTCCAAACCTTGTTGAGGAACAATCTGCTGGTCAAATTGCTGACGAAGAGTAGCCTCCTATTCAAACCATCGTGGAAAAACGGTCTGTTGTTCACAAGCAAACTACCATTCAAAAGAAAAAGGAACAGCATTCTACTATTGCTCATATTGAAGTACAAACCGATGATATATTGACCGAGGACAATGAAGTTCAGACAAAGGCACAGCCCTCTGAAAGGATGCAGACTATGAATGCAAGGCAACGCAACAGAAAGATTCAGGTGAACCTGCCACTCACCACTACCATGTGGGATAATGATCTGAGGATGGTAACCCTACGAAAGGGTTTGATGCAAGCTCAGCAAGCAGCAGAAAAACTCGAAGAACAAACAGTCCCTCGGGAAAGGTATGAAGAATTATAGCAGCAGCTAAGGAACGTCAAATTATCTGAGAGCCAGGCCTTTCAAGGATGGCGAAAGGAAAAATAAAAATTCGCAAAGGTAAATCGTAGGTTAGATATAGTTGTCAACCAGATGGATACCTTATGCTCTTTTTACACTAGCGTCCTAGCCTGTAGAACCCCTGCTACAAATTATGCCCTATTTTTAATGGAACGATATTTGCAATTGAAAATAAAGGCTGTTAAAGCAGGCGCCCCTATACAAATTAATACCATCGATGATTTTATAAACTGTTGTAAGCATTATGGCGTGAAGGTTCAAAGATTACTGTGTGAATTCTATTTCCATAACCTTGTGCTAGACCAGGAGACCGAGCAGAACCCCGGCCCTTTTGTTGGAGACATCCAATTGCAGGCATTTATCTCATTTGGGGTCAATCAAATCAAGTGGGTTAAAGCCTATAATGCTTTCCAGAGACAAGAAAACGGATTAGACTTGTGGGTAAGAGCTGAGCCTAGGAATCCAGTATAGTTGTGGAGGGAACATAGGCACCTCATGGGGGCTCTAGGCGTAATTGAAGCATTAGGACCCATTCATACAGCAATCAGTCGGCATGGAATAGAATACTTTCTCACTATTAAATACCTTGCCATTGATGCGGCTAAATTTCGATATCAAATCTCTAATCTGAATATCCAACTCAGGGAACCATTTAATTATGAAAATTTTAAGTTAGCCGCCAACCGCTTGCACCTCTATGGCGAGGTTATCTTGAGAGCAGGGCCATCCTGGTTAGGATATATATACCGGAGTCCAATTATTTTGCATTATACGCCTGGATACCAAGCCCTGTATGAGATGCCTGAGGGTCAACTTGGCCATTTCTTTGAACACCTAGTTATGCATCATGGCTGTAGACCTCCACATGAGATCCCATCTCCAGCCTACTCTCTCACTGCCTTACATGTCAACTACAATGTTTTCATGAGGGCATGAAAAAGGGTAAGCATGGGGATGTGTGGAGTACTAAAGAAGGTATGTTTTGGTGATTATTTTAGTTTTTTTTAATTAAACCTACAAACTTTTTGCATCATGAACTAGGTAGATAATGAGGAATTGTGACAAAATCTATAAGATTAATATGCAAAATGAAAGCACTGACAATTGTCATTTTCATATGCAGGAAGAAGGAAAAACGAAATATTGCCATTCCAAAGCAAAGAATGAAGCTAGGTTAATTGTTGTCCCTCTAGCGGGGAACCGCATGCAAATAAGGCAAACCAAATCAAAGCGTATCAGCCAAGGAAAGGAGATGGAGATATCGGCTCGATGCAAGAAAGTAAAGAAATAGCTGAGAGCCAACAATTTGGCAAATCCATCAGGATCCTGTGATCCTGAGGGATCGCTACTTTAACTATTTTTGTACTTGGACATCTCCACCTTTCCTAATATAAAAAGGGGCAACACTGTTAACCTAGGGGATCAGTTATGTTTTTAAGTAATTTCTCTTAAAATTGAGACTTTGGTCATCGACTCTCGTTGAGAAGTGATCTACTGTAATTCTGGTTTATGCATTAATACAAACTTGGTTGCTATTTCATCTGTGATTCTGGAATAACTTCAAGCGGTGTACCCCTGGCGGCTAAGGGCCTGGCCCTGGAGGAACACTTGCTCCTGTACTATTACTTTTAGTTTATGCATGGTTTTGCTTATCAGCTTTATTTAGTAATCTGATATGTTCTGTTACTTTTGCTTCACAACTCTGTTACAGTTGATTCATTAAGTGATATCATTTCTTGAGCTAGAGACATCATAACTCTGCAACGCATTGTTGTTTCTTTAAATACTGATATTGCTAGTGTTTACAGAATACCGTTGTTGTTCCATTACAGAGTATCTGTGTTATGCACTCATCCTTCCGTATTATTGAACTCATCTTAGAAATTATATTTCCTTACGATTGATTGAATCGATGAACATTGTTGTTCCATTTGGAAGTGCAATCGTATTATTTATAACTAAGATTTGCAATTGAATTACCAAGATCAGATTACTAGTGAGGTGTGCCGTGTGTTAAGTTATTGTTTGATTTTCAGCGTTGTTCCATATTCCATCACTAATCAATGTTGTTCTATTTCTGTGTGTTGTTCGATTCATCCTTAGAGACAGGGGATTGTCATTTGATTTCCGTAGGATATGATTGATTGCATTTGATTTTGTAGACTAAGGCGTTGTTGCTTCTTAAACTTAATTGACATTACAGTTTCTGATTTGTTGTTCCATTTCTTAGTTGTTGTTCCATTTCATATTTGTTGTTCCATTTCCTATTATTTGCGTTATTGTTGCTTTGGTGTCAAGAATGGTTTGATACTATAGTGGGCATTGACATTTGTTGTCTGGTCCCCAGATCAACGATCTGTTCCTTGATTACTTTTGACATCAGTTTCTAAAGGGATGAGTTATTGTTATTGGACCCTTGACTGATATATTGCTTATTTTTCCGAGTGAATGATTTAGGCTTCAAGATATTTTGTTGTAAGTAGATTTTCTTTCTAGCATCCGTTTACTCTTGTATTTTCTTAAGCATTGTACTACTAGAATTACTTTGGAAAATGTGAGCCTTAGACTAAGACACTCTTTGAAATAACAAAACATTCCTAGATTGACAAATTAATTTGAGGTAATTAGAGGTGAAAGAGACCCTTCTTACGAATCCATAGCAATCATTCATGTGAGCAATCAACAACATCTCATGTGTAGGACCATAAATCAACACATGAACACAAACATCATGAGAAACACACACATTGGACACTGAGGTTTAACATGGAAACTCTTCTGGGAGAAAAACCACCAAATCGTGTTTGTTATTTGATGTAATAATAATCACCTACTCTATTGCATCAAATTATTTGTGAGCCACCACTTATAGGAAGCCCAAAATCCCTTTAATTTTTTTCTAGTACCCACTAGCAGGAAGCACCAACTCCCTTCTTCAACAGACACTTGCTCAACTTACCATAAGCACCAACTAAATCACCAACTTCATGGATTTTTTGCGAGCACCAAATTGTAGGAGGCACCAAACCCCAAGCTTTCTTCAGATATCCACTAGATTGAAGCACTAGCTACTTGGTTTGCAAGCTCCAACCCACACTCAATAAGGAAATAATGCTCATTTTCCTTGGCACTCATTCTACATTGTTTTAGCTCTTTGTTCTTCTCTACATATTTCTTTGTCCTTTACTCACTTTGCAACATCAAACTGCATTCATCCCTCTATTTTTCTCAGCAACCTTTGCTCATACTCAACCCACACAACATTTTGTCCACTTTGTAGAAACATACACTCTCAGATAGAGCTCTCTCCTTTCAACCCTCTTCTTCTATGTAGGCACCCTTTGGCCTTCAAAGCCTTTGTTGAAAAACAATCTGGACATCAAATTCTTAAGCTAAGAACTGATAATGGTGGAGAATATGTTAAAAACACATTCATCAACTTTTGCACCGAAAATGGAATTCAAATGCAACATACTGTTCCATACACTCCACAACAAAATGTTGTAGCTGAAAGGAAAAATCGCACCTTAAAGGAAATGGCTAATTGTTTGCTGCAATCTAAAGGACTCAGTCTTAGTTTTTGGGCCGAAGCAATTAATTGTGCAAATTATATAATAAATCACACTCCTACTAAAGTTCTAAAGAATATCACTCCAGAAGAAGCTTGGAGTTCCATTAAACCAGATGTAAGCCACTTTCGTGTTTTTGGAAGTGAAGCATGGGCCCATATTCCAGATGAAAAGCATAAAGCTTTAGAACCTAAGAGTGAGAAATGTACTTTTGTTGGATATTCTGAAGATGTTAAAGGTTATAGACTTATTCCATTTAAGTCCAAAAATGTTATCATTAGAAGAGATGTAAAATTTGATGAAAATAAATCGGCCTGCGAGCCTAGTCCGGCGGATGTGCCACCTCTTCCTATCTTTTCTACTTTTGAAAACATTTCTTCTTCAGATGATGAAAGTGAGGATGAAAATCCTCCCCCACCTTCTCAGGATCCTCAACTTCCAAGATGGGTCCGTGCTACTCGGGATGCAGCAGGTGATCTTGTCAGTGATC
>APFE031524906.1:61555-87070 GCA_000404065.3 Pinus taeda
ATTTTCATTCTTTTATTAATAAATTTCCTGTAGTAGCCACGTTGGCGTAGGCCGTGGACTGTTTCCCTCTCTGAGGGTTTTAACCACATCAAAATACTGGTGTATTGATCTGTGCTCTGTTTGTGAGCAGTGTCCTTTTGGTGTTCTGTCTGAGGAACTTACCCTGTATATTCCTACACTCTCAACCTCTTCTTAGAAACCCAAGCACTCTTGGCCTTCTTCTTAGCAATGCTCTCACACACACAAAGTTCTCCACACAAATCTCTCTATAATATTGCATCACCCAAATTGCACAATTTCAATAGTACGTTTTGTTCCTCTACTACACCCTGGTTGATGTTGTCCCTGTTATCCTCTACACTGCCTAAGTGTGTTCTCGTGCATGGATTCTCGTACTACATAAGACAGGTTTTCTTGATCAATATCATTATGCTTTTGCATCAAAATGACGTGGACGTTGTAGCTGAATTAATTCAAGGAATGGGAACCTAATTGTTCTTCCATAATGAGAATTAATTCTCGGTAAAATTATTTTACTCCAGCAAGGCTCTCCATACTTCTTAATTTTCCACAAAGATGAGAGTGTATTGCAAGTTCGATTTTTGAGCTATTTTCAAATCTATAAGCTAATTTCCTCATTTAATTCTTATTTTCGTGAGATACACTCAAGTACAACAATTTTTTCACCCATCAATCTCTTCCATTTAATTATTCATAATGTTCACAGAAGATCAAATCTAGCATGTTTTTAATCAAGACAAACTCCATTAATTGTTTTGCATAAATGTAATCCTTGTTGCCTTGACCCAGTGTCTCTCACCAATGGTCATTTCCATTGACTCCATTAGCCCAACCTATGTTTTCAAATTGTTTTGATTCTTAGAGGCGCTAGGATCTTCACCAGTTGTCGACTCATCCATGCCTTCATAACCAACTTATGGTGAATGGCCAATTTTACATATCTCTCAAATATGACACATAGTGCCAAAGAGCTTCCAAACTAATAGTTCCACCAAATTTCGACTTAAGCCCCATTTTCTTAGGCCCTTTAACTATTTTTTTTCATAGAAACAGGTCTTTGCTACCATTGTCTAGGAATTTGGGTGCTAAACCGCTTTCTAAGTCCTCTGCAGGCTAAATTACGTTTTTAATGGCTCCACGCCATTGGTCTCACTTCTACATGAAATGACCAAGGCCTAGTATTAAGGTCGGAGCTCCCAAGCCTAACGTTTTTATCTTGCCATTTCTTTAAACTACACAAAGAACTTCTTCCGGGTAATCTCCTTTGGGATACCCCTTCATGTGGGGTTGTCACTTCTACTCTTCATATTGGCTGTAATCGACCGCCTGTCAGTGCGACATGTCTCGACACTTTTTATTTCAATGCATTCCCTTTACACGTCCTTATTAAGCTTCCAATATCCATACCTCGGGGATGATTTGTTTAGTAGGGTCCACCCATTGTATCTAGGAGCTAATAAAAACACAACCAGGTTAAGTTAGTTGCCACATTTTCCTGACACATCCTCTCTACGCACTATTAGCAAACCATTGGGCTCCATCCAGTGGGAGGATATCAGGGATGTCACCTACAACATGTGTCAACCTATGATAGGTGACATGTTTCACTTAAATATGGGCCTTTTGGGTACCTGAAAATGCCAAAGTTGCATGCCACATGTCCACCTCTGATTAGAACATGTCATGCTAACTTCATCAAGCTACATTGTCTCCTGAGAACCAATGATATGCTTTCACTTATCCCTATCATAGAGGAGAGAGAAAAGGTCTAAGACCTTTATTTTTCACAGATTTCTTTTATATAATTTGTTGGGGGTCTTGACCAATTTCTTTGCATTGCTCAAAATTCCTTTGGATTGGCTCTTCATTGTACTTTGCTTTGATATTCATTCGAGTAAACCTTTTTAGGATTTTTGTTCACTTTGGGGCCCTCCTTGTGCCTTTATCATTGGTTGCCACTACCAACCATATATCCATCGTCATCTTGATTAACTCATTTGTACTTCTTTCTACTTCCACCTGGATGCACCCACCGAGGTTTTACTATCGAGATGAGCTGTCGATTGAGGCCTTTGCTAGCCAATTAAAATTCTCCTTGTTGCTGCTTTTTCTACCCAAATAAGCTTGGTTCCTCATTTAACATCATCACTAAAATACTCCACCTTGCTTGGCAAAGCTTGTTGGGATGCGGTCCCTTCGATCAATTTTGGAGCAAAAGCCCAAGTTTTGTTGTAAAAAGATGTAAAGTCTCCGCAAGTTGTTGTCACTGAGTGTGTAGCTATTTAAGAGTGAAATAGGGTTTTACGCTTCTTTTATGTAAGTTGAGTCGGCTTTTGAATATCTACCCATGGTCTTTGCACCATGGGATTGTATAAATAAGTGTGTCTTAGAGAGTCTAAAGAGGCATCATGGAGTAGAAGTTGTTTATGGGTATAAGCGAAGGAGTCTAAGTTAGCACAGAAGGTAGAAGAAAGGCTTTGTAGCTGAGTGCAGAGAGGCCTAGAGTAGATTCCGGAGCTGAGTGCGTGGACCCCTAGAGATGAGTGCGCAGGGAAGTCTTGAGTCTGTAAGCTTAAATGAATACCAATAAAGAAGATTGTTGTAGAAATACTTATGTTTTATCTATTATCTTCTGTTATGTATGAATGCACTTTATGTTGTGATGAATGACAGTTTTGTTAAATAATAATGTATTGATGTGCGACTTTACTGGATCTATATTGTTATATGAATGCAATTAATGTTAAGTACTTAACCGAAGATTATATAGTTGTACATTAAAAATATCAAAAACTTAAGTAGATATGAATAAATATTGGGCTAAGAGTAATATGTGATGCGTGTAAGTAGCTAATTCACATGTTTAGGGTATGTGAAAGCTAGTTGTAGACCTTCACAGAGGTCTAAAGGCTGATTAAAGGAAGTTATATCGCTAAGCCATAAGGGCTTATCAATCTAAGATAGATCTAGGGCACAAAACAACATCATGTTGATCTTTGGGTGTGGAAAATTTGTTCTAGCATCTCCCCATACTACTTCGGGTGAGACTTCAGTCCGCACTCCACGGATTGATGTCGGAAGGGCCAATAGTGTAGGGATTTGTTTGGCACAACTAACTCTGAACCTGGGTCAAGACCCACTAAGCCAACAAATGGTTTTGTTGTCGGGACCGGGATCTGCATAAATAGATGTGTGATGTGACATCGCTGCAATCTGACCAAGAAGGAAATTGAGAAGTGGTTGGATAGAAATATCCATGCATTCACAGCACAAGAAAATAGGAATCCATGCTTGAAAAAAGAACAGTGGTTGGACAGATATTTGTAAGCAATAATACATGAAATCTTCTTCTACACCTTCCTGATTGAACTATACAAGTGGATCGCTAAATTGGTAGATGACCGAGGAAGGTGGAGGCTTGACAGTCTGATAGTGTGGATCTCGAAGCTCGTGCGAAGGTTAGAAGCTTCCGAAGACAAGATCACACACACATTTGATCACTGGTTGTATCGATTCATTGAAGGATTTGTTACAGAGTTCGTGGTTGATAACTCAGTCAGTTACAACGCAGCGAAGCGGTGCTTCTTTAAGAGACCATGAGGTAAGTACTTAAGATCTTTGAATACTTGGATTAAGATGCTCTTGTGTGAAGAATGGGTTATGCCATTACCTTGATGTTTGGATCTACGTGAAGCAGATAAGGTTTTAGAAATCAAGGAAGAACTAGTCCTTAATATAGCCCATTAATAGAACCTCCTTCAAGTGACATTGAGGGGTGGGGGGGTAAAAGCCTCACCACAAAGTATTGTACAGTTGATAAGGCATGATTTTCTGTGAATACCTCATCCACCCACACCACCTCCACCTTCACCTCCACAACATACACCTTCACCGACATGGCCACCACCTTTTTCGTCGTTCAACATGTCGAATACCATGTAGTTTCCCATTTTCAAGGGCTTAGGAAGTGAGGACCCGTATCAGTTTTGGTTTGTTGTGAAAGTTGTATGGACAACACAAAAAGTTACAAATGAAAATATAAAGAAAGCGCATTTGGTTACCGCTCTGTAGGAGCGTGTGCTGACATGGTACATTAAGTACTGCATTGATAACATGTTAGCATAATTAGCAGACACTCAAATCACTCTAAACAAAGAATTTGGTAAGCCTAAGTCTGAATCGTGATCAGCAATCAGATTCAATGAAATCACGATGAGGCCCAGCGAAACGCCCTGGGAATTAGATCAAAGATTGAAGTTCCATATCCGCGAAGCTAATATGAATCTCACCGATAGTCAGCAACGTGAATGGTTTGTATCCTCACTCCTACCCCACCTAAGGGTTGCTTTATCACAGTAGAACATAGGAACTCAAGTGGAGGCCTTGGAAATTGTGATGAGATTGCATGGAATGCCTATTTAGGATGCTTGTCTGGGGGTTCAATAGGTTCATGCAGAATTGCGAAACCTATGCTTGTAGTTGTAGAGTTTAAAGAAGGAAAGAGTGGCTTGGTCAGAGGTGCGTGAAGAGGTTTGGTGCCGAAAGTGTAAAAGTCGGGGGCATGACAAAGATCACTGCCCCATATTCACGAACTATATTATAAGGGGAGGACCAATTCCCTTGAGGTAGGAAGCTCCATGAGGACCAATTACGAGGCCCACACTATGGTGCACTATCTGTTAGGTGGCTAGAAAACATGTAATGGACAATTTCCACTTGACGCAAAAATTCGTGCAGACACCCCAATAATAATTCTGTGATTCCTATAAATTGGTGGGCCACAATGAACACCATTGTCATAGCTATGAATTAATGATGGACAGAACGCCAACGTATTGAATGCAAGTAGAAACTTGGCCTCTAAATCAGGGTGTCGGGGGAGCACGAAGAGGATATCAGCACCACAGACGAGGTCAAGAAGGAGGAGGACATCAGAGAGGTTGGGGGTAGGTCATTTTCTATAATTGTGGAATGCTAGGATACTACGTGCGGGACTGTACAAACCAGATGCACCCGTTATGTCGATATTTCACTTAGTTTGACCACGCAATAGAAGAATGTCCTATATTGATAGCTAAAATGCAAGAGAAGAAAGCACAACCTCAGCAACCTACCCAAAATTACAAATGATGAGAGTTGAGCCCCGCGAAGAGGATCCTAATGTGAATATTGTGCTGCGAAGTGGAGTGATGGCTGGTGATGATAAAGGGAAATGACCTGAAGAAATTGAGTGGGTCTGCAAGGCTCCAGAAAAGGAGGTTGGGATTGATCTAGAGTTCACAAAGGAAACATTCATGGAAGCGAAGAAAAGATTTGTTGATGACTCTACCTCAGGAAGTCATAACCAACTATTAGATATCAGCGCGTCTATAATGGTTGACCCCTCTCTTCTTACCACATTCCTGGAGACTTGTATGAAACTATTACGCGACAAGAAGGTTGTAAAAGGGATATAAGAGTTGATCAACAAATGTGTCGGTAAGGATAATTCTTCTAATGGACCCCACGTAGTTATAAATATCGGTAAGCACAAGGCAAGAATAGGGTGTGAGATGAGGCTTATCGCGCAAATAGGAGACTATGAGATAGACCAGGTTATTCTAGATTTGGGATCTGACACGAACGTATTTCCTAAGAAAACCTGGGAGAGGATGGGGAGACCTACGCCGAAGTGGTCTTCAATTCTACTGAGGATGGTGAACCAATAGAAGATTATACCTATGGGACGATTACAGGGGTTACTGTAGATATAGAAGGTGTGAGCACGCTGGCCGATTTTGAAGTAATAGAAGTTGTTGATTACAACAATCCATACCCCACACTCCTAGGAATTGATTGTGCTATCAATATTAATGGGGTCATCAATTTCAAGAAGCTAACAATGTAGTTTGAAAGAAAATCACTCCACGTTGTAGTACCATTAGACCCTACAGAAGGACCGAGCTATATTGAACTGGTCTGCGATTATGAGGAGAGCGACGATGATTTGGATCACATCTATAAAATCACAACACGAGACCAAGACTAGGTTAATCCAACAGCTTATGGATGAATTGCATGGGACCGCAAAATTTCTTATACTTCAGATTCAGACGAAGAGTTGGAACATTGGCAAAACAGGCTCCATGAAGTATCCACATTACAGTGCAACATGATGACCAAATTGTTGTGTTGTGTGTCATCAGAGGTAAGATATTTGCCTTATTATGATGGTTTAACTAATGTGGATAATTTTTTGGATTCTTTTGAAAGAGAAGTTCCAGAGGATTATTGTTTCCAAGAATTTCACTAGGCACTACGTGGTACGCCTGCTCGGAGGTGGGGTACGCACAAGGATAGCTTTGATTAGTGGCGCGAGTATAGGAGAATGATGAGAACACAGTTTGGTCAAACTAAAGTATGGGTGAATAAGAAGTATAATGAGAGGAATGATCTATGCAATCACTTGGCTAAGGAGCTAAGGTATATGGAATGAAGCCGCAGCCACAATGGATGCATTTATTCTGTCACACTCTGGACATAATCCCTATGAACTTGTATTTGGAGACGGAGCTCTACCACGACATCGCGGAATGGTATGTCTTAAGAGAAGGGTTCATCAGAATATTCATCTTTTAAGATGGGTCCAAAAGTATTGATGAGGTGTTGTAGGAGGTTAAGGCAATGATCTTCTGAATCTCACAGGATCCTTTGGAATTGATTGAACCAGATTGTAGCACCCATCTGTGCCATGTGATGGAATTCTATAACATTATTGCAGAAGCCAAGGATGAGGATATAAGGAATATTAACATCCCTGAAACAGAAGGCCACTGCAAGGTTGAAGGATCACAGATAGAGAATCCAGACATGACCACGCCATTAAGAACTAGTAAAGTAAACATTCGCACAGAGGTGGAGCCAAAGTTTGCAAATATTGGGGATTACTGGGATAATGCTACAGTAGATAAGGTCGTTGAGTTGCTTCGTGAATATCAGAATTTGTTCCCTACAAAGTTTTCAGACTTGAAAGGCATCATAGGCGATTTTGGAGTGATGAAAATAACTTTGAAACCAAATGCAAAGCCTGTTAAGTAGAGGCCATATCGCCTTAATCCCAAGTACAAAGAAAAGGTCCAGTTGGAGTTGGACAAGATGCTTGAAGCATGTATTATTGAACCCGTGGAGGGGTCTGATTGGGTGAGTCCAATGGTAGTTTAGGAAAAGAAGCAGAAGGACGAAATAAGGATTTTTGTAGATCTCAAGAAGCTTAATGATGCCTATGTCCATGATCCCTTTCCGACATCGTTTACTAATGAAGTACTGGACAATATGGGAGGACAGGAAGTGTATTCCTTCACTAATGGGTTCTCTGGGTACCATCAGAATAAGATCATGCCAGAGGATGGGAGTAAGACAACCTTCGCAATGGAGTGGAGTTGTTTCTAGTATACAATAATGTTGTTTGGACTCAAGAATGCGCCAGCAATATTCTCTCGTGTAGTCATTGCGACATTCAAAGAGTTCATTCACAGATTCTTGGAGGTCTATTTTGATGACTGGATGGTGTTTGGGCTAGTCAAGCACCATGTAGACATTCTACGCTTAATGTTGGATACGTGTCAAAGGTATCAAATTGCACTGAACCTAAAGAAGTGTTTGTTTTGTGTCCCCTTTGGGATATTGTTGGGTTAAGTGGTATGCAGGTAAGGACTTATGGTGGACCCTGCCAAGATCTTGGTAATAATCAATTTGGAAGCCCCAAGGAGTGTTAAACAGATGCGCAAAATGCTGGGCCATACCAGGTAATATCGCAAATTCATCAAGGCTTATGCTCAGATTATCGTGGCCATGGAAAAGTTCCTAAAGAAGGATGCTACTGGATCATCCTATAGTGTTTGTGAGAAAAAAATTTCGAAGGATGAAAATAAATATTTGATGATAGAGCGCGAAGGGCTAGCTATTGTGTACATGCTCTAGAAATTCAGACATTATATGCTAGGTGAAAATTTCAATATGTACACAGACAATTCTGTGTTGGGGGTTGGGGGGGAATATGCAGGTGGCTATTGTTATTCCAAGAATATGATTTTGAAGTAATTGTGAAGCCAAGAAGGTTGAATTTTGGCCCCGACCATCTGTCGCACATTGAGATAGGAGATGATCCTACTAATTTGGAGGAAGGACTGCCCGACGCGCAACTCTTCATGGTTGGCATAGCAGATAACCACTTCGTGAATATTATCCACTTTCTCACTACATGGACCGCTCTAGAAGCATAGACCAACCACTAGAAAAAGGATTTGGTAGTGCATGCGAAACATTTCTCTGTAATTGCTGGACATTTGTATAAAATGGGATCAGATGAAATACTTCGACATTATGTGCCTGATTTTAAATGAAACAGTATCCTCACTGAACCTCATTGGGGAGATGTGGGAGGACATTATGCAAGGAAAGAAACAGCGTAGAAAGTTTTATGCGCTAGGTTGTGGTGGCCGACGCTGCATAAATATTCTAAAGCATATTATAAGGAATGTGATGCATGTCAAAGGATGGGTAGGCCATCAAGGAGGGATGAATATGTGTTGACCAAGTTTGGTTTCCCAAAGATATTGATGAGTGATCACAGTACACATTTTCTCAATGAAATGATCAGCGCATTAACTAATAAGTTCCAGGTTTACCACTAAAAAAATATGCCATATCACCCTCAGGCCAATGGAATAGTGGAATCTTTCAACAAGATATTGGAGAATGTGTTGACGAAGGTTTGCAACATGCATTGGAATGATTGGGACATGCGCATACCAGTTGTATTGTGGGCATACAGGACTACTTGAAAAAAGCTCTCAGGTCAAACAACTTTTAGGTTGGTCTATGGCATAGAAGTTATGATGCCCATGGAATATATCATACCAAGTCTATGCATAACAGCTTTCACAAGAATGGTGGACCATGGACCCTTAGAAGAATGGATCACATAGCTAATGGAGCTCGAGGAAGACAAGTTTTTGGCTGGATTCCATCAACAAGTTCAGAAAGAGCCAGAAAAATCTTGGCATGATTGACACATCAAACTGTGCACCTTCAAGGTAAATGATTTAGTTTTACTATATGAAAATAATATTGCTAAGTTTCTAGGGAAGTTTCAGATGCATAGGCTTGGGCCATATGTCGTCTAAAAAATTACAGATGGTGGCATAGTTCAGCTTGCAAAGTTGAATGCAAAACCATTCCTAGGAGGGGTAAATGGAAGCCGGTTGAAGCCATACATAGGGGATCCATCCCAACGACTACATGATGGCAGGACAGTCTTAGTGCTCCAGGTAGCTGCAAGGGAGTACAGGACTATAAACTACAATACGAGGTTTGTAGAGCTATGTGACAGGGAGGCTATGAAAAAAGGGAGATGTCATAGTACCAGAAGGGAGTTGCACTACAGAGGGAGGTATCGCACAGCATAGCTAGAAAAAGACTTTTACAGTCACTATTCATGAATTGACAGTGTGGAGATAGTTAAGAGGAGTGGGGGGACAACAATTAAGGCATTTAAGGCAGAAATATTTGAAGATCTGCAGTCAAATCAGTATTTATGGACTACTTTGGCGGGAATGGTCAGATTTGAATTCAAATTCACCTATAAATTATGTGTGGCCATCCAACAAAGAACACTTTGCATCTTTATAGTTTTTGCATTGTGTTTTCCATTGTTTATGAATCCTCTGGCTTTCGCAGATCTAGTTGTGAGCTCTGTGTTTGACAAGTTACCTAAGGATACCTAGACGTTCATTCTCAGCACGACATCCACACTAGGAGAAGCTGCAAGCACTAGAGGAATTGTTTCCTTTCAGGAATTTTCTCTAGAGGTTGTGAGCATGGAGGCTCTGGCTACTATGCCTACAACGTTGAGGTCGCCTAAGCCGAAGCCCACTCCAGTGAGAGAAGCCCCCAATCCCAAGAAATACAAACATAAGAGGTCATTATCAATGCATGAATCACCGAAGAAGCATTCTGCTACCCAGGCCTAGAAGAAAGAAAAATATCCGACGAAGGATAAGGAGAAAGTGGTAGATTTGGAGGCTGAAGTGGGTGCGGAGGATATGGATGCCGAGGGGGTGGAGCCTATCTCCAAATTACTGGATTATATCCCTCTGTGTAAGGGAAAAATCAAAATCGCTAAGGATCCAGACATAGAGAAGTTCCTGATTTAGACACCCCTATTACCAGAAAGCCTCACATTTGAAGGTCCGCGCTTGGCGTGGGTTCCCCATTTAAAGCTAGAAGATTATGATTTGGCAGATCATGAGAGTTTCCCACACCTTACGATGGAGAATTATATAAAGATGGTATATTACAAGGAATCCAGTGTCACCGTGTTGGAGACGGTCGATTCAATTCATGGAGTGAATCAGTCAGGGTTATTGAACTTGTTGTGCATGACCCACTACCACTGCTCCAACATCAACCTCATTTGTATCAAGTAGTTTCTGACATTGGTGCATGATGGGTGTTTGTGGCTGAGTGCACTGAAACTAATTACAAATATACTAATCCATCAGATCACACTATTACTACACTCAATATTGAATCTAGCCAAGGACTTTGGCAGAAAGACGAGTGAGCACGACCTGGCAGAGAAGATGAAGGAAAAATTCAAGCTGGTCAAAAACACATCCATCACCGACCCTGCAATGAAAGTAGCTACACAAATCATAGCCAAAAAGGTCATGAAAAAATGTCATGTGGATGAGGTTCTGGCACCTATAATCTCATTAGCTTCATAGTGCGCGAAGGGCATGCAGTTAAATTGGTCGCGCAACCTCTGTAGTGAGTTCCTCGTGAATTTTCGTGAGGCCCAGCATGAGAGAAAAACTTTCCACTACGCATGGTTGTTTCTCTCCATAGTGTTAGTAGCTTGGGAGATGCCAAAGGACAGCCAGTTTCCTCCCTTGGAAAAAGGATTGCCGGAGGCTGAGCAATTCGCCTCCATTTGGGCGACAAAGGATATTGCGCGTGTCACAGAGACCAAAGTTTTCTTGGCATCAATGAACGTGATCTTTCACATGGCCATCAACCAGAAGCCATGGTTGTCCCCAACGGTATCTAAGCAATTATTAGAATACGTGGAGTTTAAAGCAGACTTCCACCACGTATTATTCATGGCACAGAAGGATCCGCAACATAAATGGTTCAACTTGCCTGACCTCGCTACAGATGATGTTATTCAGGAGGTTATCAAGCATTAGCTGGCAAATTGGCATTCACCATCCAATTTGGATACAAGCACCAAAAAATCCTCAAAGAAGCCAAAGAAGGAAGCAGTGAAGCAAGTAGTTCAACAGTTGGTTGAGAAGCCATGGAAAAAGATCGCAGAGAAAGCCTGGATAGAAAAGGAGCGCGTTGCAAAGCAGCAGGAAGAACAACAAGAGTGCAACTTTGAGCAGAGGGGTAAGTCCCCTTTGCCCCAAATGGAGGAGGAGGAGTAGTCAAAGCAGGGCGGTGGTAGTTAAGAGGAACAGAGCTCTCCCTTCGAGATAAAAAGGTATAGGGATCAACAGAAGGAGGGGCCCTGAATGAAGTCAAAAGAGACAAATCGTTCGCGATCCAATCACACCAACACGATCTCCATGAGAATAGAGATATCGTACGAGACACCGCTGTGAAACTATTGCAATAGTTCACAGAGAAGTACCTATAGTGGCTCGGTACTCTCTAAAAGGATCTGTGTGAGCTGCAGATCCAGACCAGCAGGATCCATGTTGGCGGAAGGCAGGTAAGTGCTGCTCAGATAAGCTTGGCACTTGGGACCAACCAGGCAACAAAGATGGTCAGATCATTGGATCTCTGGGCAGTTACGCTACCAAAAGGATCATTGAATGAGGAGGTAACCGATGACAAGGTCATCATGAGTTCTCTGAAGAACATCGGCCTCAACCTCGCCATTCTCCCTAATGAGTGTCTTCGCACGCTACAGATAGGTGTGACGGCAGAGTTAAGAGCTTGGGAGTAGCACACCCTCAGCCTCATAAGCGAATATTGAGTGAACAACGAGTAGATGTTCACTGGGAAGATAGAGGCCTTGAAAGAAAAAGACACCATCCAAGCACAGGGTGCTCAATTAGCGGCCGCGGTGGTAGAAGCATGCAGGACAATGTCGGAGTTGCACATAAGTGAGGAAGCACTATTGGAGGCCAAGATCAAAAAACTTGTTGTGGGTGTGCGCGATGCCAAGGTAGATGTGGCTAGAGTTTAGTTTGAGCTGAACATAAAAATTACTGAACTAGAGCTGAAGTCACAACCTTCAACCCTAACAAAGGTTAGGGAATAGTGTGAAGCTGCTGTTAAGGATGGATTTTCTACAGTGGATGTCACAGTTTTGGACTACACCACATTGTTTGAGCAGGCCATGGAAGTAGCGACGACCCTGCAAGAAGATCCCACCCTGCAGATATTAAGTATAGAGGTCCAAGTAGAGGTCCAAGAGCTCTAGTAGTAATACGGTGAAGTAAGGGCGACGACGTGCACCGTTCCTACAACTCAGTGCCTCACCAAGCTACAAGAGGCTAAGCAGCTCCTTACACAGCTAGAAGTGGCACAGAAGAAAGAGGTAGTCCTTAAGGCCAGGTTGCAGCCTTGGTTGGATGAAGCCTACATAGTCTCGGCCAACGTACAGGAAAACTTGGCAAACTTGCAGAGTGTGCAGCAGCAGATCAAGCGAGCCAAGGACCAGCCATAGATCAGTTGATAGAACAAATAAAGTAGGCAGCCACATAGAGCGCGGCTGAAGTAGTGGTTGCAAAAGTAGAGCTGGGAGATCTTCCCAACAAGATCTTCGCACCAGCCAAGTGACTCGAGGGAAATTCATGATATTTGTGTTGGAGCCCTGTTGGGATGGGGTCCCCTAGGTCAATTTTGGGGCAAAAGCCCAAGTTTTATTGTAAAAATATGTAAATTCTACACAAGTTGTGGTCGTGGAGCACGTAGCTAGTTAAGAGTCAAAAATAGTTTTACCCTTATTTTATGTAAGTTGAGTTGGCTTTTGAATATGGTCTAGAGACCATGGGATTTTTTAAATAAGTGTGTCTTAGAGAGTCTAAGGAGGCATCATGGAGTAGAAGTTGTCTATGAGTACAAGCGAAGGAGTCTAAGTTAGCGCAGAAGGTAGAAGAAAGGCTCCGCAACTGAGTGTGCAGAGGCCTAGATTAGAGTGCTCACCTAAGTGCGCAAACCCCTACAGCTGAGTGCGTAGGGAAGTCTTGAGTCTGTAAGCTTAACTAAATACCAATAAAGAAGATTCCTACAGAAATACTTGTGTTGTATCTATTATATTCTGTTATGTATGAATGCACTTTATGCTATGATGAATGATGGTTTTGTGAAATAATAATGTGTTGATCTGCAACTTTACTGGATCTATATTGTTATCTGAACATAGTTAATGTTAAGTACTTACGCGAAGACTATATCATTATAAGTTAAAAATAGATAACACTTAAGTAGATCCAAAGTCGCGCTCCCAGCGCTAGTCAATAGTTAGACCAAAGGGTACCAACATGAGTTTTCCTACTAAAAGTAACGTTGGGCTTGCAAATATGGTTTTTTGACAAGCTCTTCCAAAATTACTTCAACACATTTCTCGTTATTTTCTTCTGGGATGCTCTGATCAATGTTTTTCATGGTGAATTCATTGATATCTTTTATCATTTTGCAACATTTTTGGCAAAATTCAATAGCTTAGGGTATGATACAGGAGTTTGACACATTACTGTATAACGAAAGTTCCTAAGTTTAATGATTCTGAAACATGTCTCTAGCCTAGACCACTAACTATTTGCGTTAAGTTCCAAATGCTCCTTAGGTTAATTGAGGTAAATTTTAAGTTTATCTTCAATTAATTTCTAGTTTTAAGGCTCAAAACGATGTCACTTGAACACCTATGATGCAACTGTCATCAGAAAATGATTCTTTATGTTTTGATGAAAGCTAATCTAGTAAGGGAAGAGATTCAAACAATGATGCAACAATGAAGAATGCAGCAAACAAATCTTTCCTGACTAGATCTTTCACTTCTCGCTTTCCAAATGCAAGTCCCAAAAGCGAAATTTCAATTTGTTCTTTCAATGAATGAGAATGCACTCGATGAAATTTTAGCTTTCAATCACTAAACAATGTAATCTATATCCAATCATAATTCTCAAAAAACGACTTTTCAATGCAATGTGATCTAATTCACTTTATGAAAAATAAATTATGAGATGAAAACCATGCATAAGTAGTTGATTCACCTATTTAGGGTCCACAAAATCTAGTCGTAGACCTTCGTGGAGATCTAAAGGCTAATTAAAGGAAGTTATATCGATAAGCCATAGGGACTTATCAATCTGCATGAAGATAGATCCAGGGCACAAAACGACATCACGCTGATCTCTGGGTGCGGAAACATGGTTCCAGCATCCCCCCATACTGCTTCAGGTAAGACTTCAGTCTACACTCCGCGGATTCATGCCAAAAGGGCCAGTAGTGTAGGGATTTGTTTGGTGCAACTAACTCTAAACTTGGGTCAAGACCCACTAAACCAACAAAGCCGCCAAACTATCATGCCACTAAACGATCATTTACCCACTTCTAGCACTATAACTTTGACTTTGCGTGTCCTTACTTTGACTAGCAATAAGTTATGATCCAAGAGGCCATTTGTGGTCTTCAATATACTATTGTAAATCTTTTTCGAGCACAATCCAACTATGCCACTTCAAACAAAATTTGATCTAATATTTTGAGGCAAAAATTCCTTCAATTCCCGAGACTCCGAACCATTATAGTTATAATATTATGGCTTCTTCAATAAGCCTTCTACTATGATGATTCTATATAAGAGACAACAGCAATCATGGGACTCCCCATGAGCTTGAAAGATCAAGCACATCTGTTGCCACCCAGCACATCCATGTTAGTCTAGTTGACATCAATGCTAACACACTTACCAATTGTCAAACAATTCCAATTGTCCAACACATATCTCCCATGGCTATTGACATCAATGCAAAGACACTCACTATCACTAGCCATCCAAGCAATGCCAACTGTCCAATAATTTTGATAGCCTTTTCTCAAGATATATGATTCTACTTACTTGATCAACATCCTTCTTTCTACTTACTTGATCAACATCCTTCTTCATATTGTACAGAAAATCCATCTCCATGTTTTTCACTTCCTCAATCAAAGTTCTCATGGAATAAACTAATCAACAAGCTGCAATATCTTCTTTCGTGGAGTTGTGATTGATACCTATCTCTCTTTATTCATGATACCATATCTGATATTAATCAATATCATCAAATGAACTTTCCTTCCAGCCTCTTCACGTACTTTTGCAATATTTCCTACCACAGAACTAAGTCATATCCCAGGTAGATCATTAATATGAGAGTTGTCAAATTACAATAACCTCTTAGACAAGATGTCAAATTCTATTATTTTCTCGCTATGAACTCAACAATTATTTGCATTCTTTGTCTTCATATTGCAACATGATTATGCTTCATCTTTCAATCATTAAGGTGTTCTTGAAATGAAATCATCATCTTGGAAGTTTCAACATCATGTCAATCAAGGTCCTTATAGATCCCTCTTTCCATCATGCTCATCATTTTCAACGAGTCGTCAACAATCACGAGTGTTGCTTTTCTTTGTTCTTCCATCCTTTTCATATTGCTTCCATAATTTTGATACCTTTTATTATGTGTTTTCAATTCTTGCAATGACAACCAAGAAAAATCTACAAAGACAAGATCATGATGTCAATTATGTCAATCTAGGGTTTTCGTGGTTTCTCAAAAGTTGTGCTTATAGGGTTCTAATTACAAACCCTATATTTCTTGATATAACCCTAAATAGGGTTTTTACTTTCATCATAAATATTAGTCCTAGGTTTTTTACTTTCAAGCCCTATGGTTTATTCAATTCAAGCCTAGCTAAGGTTTTACCACATACCCTAGACTATCCTTGCAAGATTTAGATATGCAAACCCTAGATGCTTTATTTCAAGTGCTAGGGTTTATTTAGAAGGAACAACCAAGTAGAGTTAAGGTTTTCTCTCCTAGGATTAATTCAATCTAAAATAAGGTTTATAAATCCTAATTACCAAGAATATTCAAGACGTCACAATGTACAATTCCTATAAGCCATACAAACTTTATGGTTATCACGACCTACAAGGAATTAGAAAACTATATTGCTAACTGCAAAAACTTAGAGACATTGTATATTCATATTGAAGAAGGCCCTTTCAAATGATCACAAAACATGTAGAAATCATACATACCTTTTGTAACCTTACCTTACCTTACCTCTTCTTTTGCAAAGATTTGACATTAAGAAACTTTCTTCACGTTGGCTTCATTGATGAGATTTCAGTAGTATCATAGCCCGATCCAACCATAATACTTTGGTCTTCTAGTTATGATATGAGCCAATTTTTTGTTTAGATTTTATGTATAGATTATCCAAACTACTGTACATGTCTTTTTCACAATACTTTATGTCATCCGTTCATAGATATTAGGGCACTTTATCATAATCAAGAGTCTTGTCACTTCCATTTAGGTGCCATAGGTGATATTCCTCATATAACATTTCCTTTTAGTCTTATTGTAATCAAGGATTAAGGTCACTAGTGTGTCATATAATATCACCATGGTCATAGCTTCTATATATTCATCCCTCACTCGAGAATTCAAGTCACATGAATATGTACACGTATTAATTTACAAACAGGTCAGATTTACACATCCATGTATCATTGTCAAACCTCGTTCAAATAGTCATTGTACAATGAGTTATGAAGGAAATAAGCCACTCTATTCATTATAGAACAAGACACGGCAATAGATACCATAGAGTGAGGCAATGCTACTGAACGAATAATTTGATGCCATAGAATAGATCATGACATGTCATAGAGTAAAAATATTGACCCTCTCATGTAGTGTGAAGTCACAGAGTCATGCATCGACCTTGACACATAATGTGTTTCCATTGAGTCAAGCATTGACCATGTTCCATAAAGAATTGATATCATTGTATATAGTTTGATCAAGCCTCTATCAATTGTATGCCCAAGCCTTTTGTCATCAAGAACAAATCAATGTATAGTGCAACCCATCAATATGAGCTACTAACAAGCTACATATTACTTGTGTGATAGTATAAGCTACAGTGACAGGCTAAGATATTTATTTGTGTTGTGTGTCACCATGGGAGATATTGTGTATTACTATGCGTTCATTAATATAACTATAATGCAATTTTATACTGTGATTATAATGCAATCCTTAGTGAAATTGTGAGCAACTATGAATTACTAAAATTCGGGCCACTACGACCTTCTATGGATTGTAAACCTCCAATATAGTGATACAAAGAACTAGATCTAAGTCATATAACCAAATACGAACCTCATAGAACTATAATTGAACCTTAGATCTACGAGTCTCAACTCTACATATGAGTTATATGTGATTATATTGAATTGAACTAATGTGTCATGTATATATGATTCATATCGTAAATCTTGTCAACACAAAAACAACTATGAGCCACAAGGAAATGTGATAAAGGAATAATATGATGATCCATAGATAAAAGTATGATATAGATGCTATAGAAGTATTTTTAAACACCATTGTGTGTAGAGAAACCCACAGAGCAAGCCAAGACAAAATTATGATGCCACTAATACAAAGAATGAATCAATACAACTATCAATACAAGCTAACAGAAGTGATATTCAACCTCCTCCTTCAAACTTAGATTTAATACCATGTTTCAAATGAGGAGGCTTTGTAGATTAATTTATATTTCCTTTTTCCATAGTAATTTCTTGTGAATTTAGATGGCTTCTTATTAATTTTTATTTTGATTATTTCATCAAACAAAAATTATCATAACATGAACATGAAGATCACATAAAAAAAATAACACAACATATAGTCTCCAAGCCAAGGGAAAACCTCTCTAAGGGGAAAAAATGAAAAAACATCTTCTTATAAAATTAGTTCAAATGAGATATCCAAGACCCATAACCATAAAAAGCTTCCGCCTCTAGATGTCAATTCAAGCCTTTCTTCTTTCAAGTAGCTCCATCAGCAAGAGACCAGCAACAAGAGATGTTCCAAGGTAGAACTTCCACAATTTCTAGCTTAATAATAAATCCTCTCTTTCATTCTTTGGCCTTACACTTCTTTGCCCTCTTTGATATATTTCATATCACAATCCTGTTGAGAAATCTATAGGGTTATGGATATAATGATTTCTCTTTACCTTGATAATTTATTCCGATATCTTTTTACTTTTTCTTAATTATTAGCTTCTTCTTGTATTATGTTATTCTTATCATCAAACTCCTACCAAAACAAGAAGATAAAAAATATAAATAACAATGGATATAGGCTACAAGTTAGGGCCAAAACCTCTCCACTTGAGATGAAAACCTAAAAATCTCCTCTCATTATATATTCTTCAATTGATGAATTCCAAGACCTCTAAACCAAGACCAATACCCTTCCATGACCAAGTCCAACCTCATTTATGACGTTCTTCCTTTTGTCTAAGTCAAACCAAATCAAATATCCTCCAGCAGCACAACTTCAACCCCCAAGAATATAATTTCAACCTCTACTACAGATCTGGAATTTTCAGCCCTCCTCGCAGTCGCTTCTTCCACATGTGTGATATTATTTAAGGCTTGCAAGAATTCTTTATACCTTAGCATGAACCTCTCCTTCTTATAGGGCTTGAGAGTGACCTAATTCGACCTTCTCTCGATACCTTTTCCAAGTTTGATCCTACAACAGCAAAAACCTAACCCAACAATGGAAAACCTAGCTTCCTTCCTTTGCATGTTTGAAGAGAGAGAGAGAGATAAAATAGAAAAAATACTTGATCATCCTCCTTCTCCTTCTTCACTAGACTCTTTCTTCTTCTCCTTCACTTTCTTGATGAGAAAATGAATTATGTCTCTAGGAGGCTAAGTTCCCTCCTATATATAGGCTTTCAACGTGGACAAAGTTCCTCAAAATAGGTCGACTTCTTAGCTCGCAGCCTGACTTGGTCTTTGAGGGTATTTTAACACTTTTAAATATAAACATAATTCTTTTTACAAATTACAATGTGCCTGATGGGGTCTTCAACAAATGACAATGATTCTTTTGACTTCTTGACCTAGAAAAAACCCTCGTAGCAGTCAATGGGTTCTTTACCTCTAAAATAAAATACCTTGAGCATGAAAACCATGCTCCAAAAATAATAATAATTTTTCTTTTATTTTACAATATACAAGAATTAAAATTACATTTCATATTTACGAATACAAATCCTAATTACACATTTTTTAACACTCCCTCTTAACTAGGGAGGTATTCATAATGGTACATAGACATTCTCAATCTGAAGATATCTCTTAAGAAGATTTGGATTGGTAACCCATTTACATAGGCATTATAATGCATGTGTTGTCCTTGATGGCAACTCACTTGTAAGAGAACAAGTATATGGTAACTAGATGAATCCACATGTCCATTCAGAGGTGATAGAATGATGGAAAAAAATACTATAATGATGGGTCGAAGGTTTACATATCAAAATCGTAAGTTTGATACAGGGATATTGTTGGCATTATGAATTAGTTGTTGTCCTTAATGGAAACCTACCTGATGAGCTGTCCTTGATTACAACCTATTTGTTGAATGGAATCCTACTTGATAAGTTTTCTCTTAATGAAAATCTACTTGTTAAAGGTATAAACAGGATGTGTTTATAGATGTGATAGAATGTGTGGTAGTTCAAAGGAATGATAAATTTGGAAGTTCAAGAATTATATGCAAGTTCTGTTAAGCCAAGTCACGTATGCAGATGAGTTTAGTGAATAAAAGTAGTGTATGGTTTTTGTACCATGGTATTCTAAATACCATGGGTCCTTACCATAATATTGGCCCATAGTAATGAGAGCGACAACGAATATTGATCATGTCAAAAATTACCACTGGCACTAATGTTGTTTTGACATGTGGTATTGGATAAAGAGGTGAAGATCAAAGTGTTAGGTGTGGAAGTGATGAAAATCTTATGAAGAGTTAGATCAAAGTAAAATATGAATGTTATGGGTTTTGATGCTTTTCTTGATATAAACTAAGTATGCACCTGGCATTTTGATGATGGATGAGATCCAGTAGATCTGAAATAATTATGCACTAATGAATACAATGATGGATCAGGATCATGGAACCTGAAATGACTTCTCATTGTATAATCTACTCATGGATTGACTAGATCTAAGTACTAACGCATGTTTTTATCTCTGAATATTATGATTTGGGTTTTCCTGAAGTTTTGAAGAGTTGCACAATTTTACGTCAAAATATGGAGATATATACACTAGTTGGTCTTGAGAAAATATTGTATACACGGGGGGTTCGCTTCTTCAAAGTAGTATATACAAAGTAAGGGTTTATGTTCATAAATGACTAATCAATCTTATCAATGCATCTATTTCTCTGTTGTCTATCAATGTGTTGGCATTATGATACAGGTATGACACAAGTGTTGTCCTTCATGGAAACTCTCTCAGATGAAAGATCACAGTATAGCAAGTAAATAGAAAGAATGAAGAAAGAAAGGTATACGTAGGTTCACCTTAACCAAGCCACATATACATCCAAGTTCACTATATACAAAGTTGTGTATACAAAAATGTATACGCAGGTTCATCATTGACCAAGTCGCGTATACATGCAGGTTTACTATATAGAAAGGCGTGTATAACGTACACATGCACTTTCGTAGAAGGAAAGGCGCGCACATGTTGGAAAACTAATATTTGGTCCGTGGTATTTGGTCCATGGTATTTTGGTATTGATCCATGGTATTTGGTATGAGGTATTGACCCCAGGTATTGGGTCCAAATCAATCCTACATGGTTTTGGACCATAGTATTTAGAGAGGCCTAAACCTATATAGGGAGAAGAAGATCATTAGGCCAAAGTGCAAGTCTGCAAGTGATGAATATCTGATGAAGTGTGAGACCTAGTATGTTGGTTATGGGTTTGTGATGCTTTGCTTGATCTGAACCAAGGATGCACCTATGCGGCTGATGATGGATGATGGATTGGGATCATAAGGCGTGGAATGTATTATCATTATGTGGTTTGATCATGGATAGACTAGATCTAAATTATTGACACATGTTTTATTGTATAAATGTTATGATCTGGGTATGACTGATGTCTGGAATAGCTGTAAAGTTATGAGTAAATATTTGCAGATATGTATTCAGTTTCACTTTGATAAAAGCATGTATACATGTTGGTTCAACTTATTAGAGTAGTGTATATAGGATGAAGTATGATATTTGAAGTTGTAGTTGGATCTAGTTGTTGTTGCAGAATTCTATGGTTTGCTCTATGTTCTGGTGACTGTGTTTTGTTGACAGGATTTCAGTGTTTCAGTGTTGGGTGATTCAGAGATTGATATTGTAGGTGTAGTTGATGGGTGTATTGCAGTGGTGATTAATTTTATGCTTAAATGTTGTTGATGGGTCTAGTATGAAAATTGGATGAAACGTGGCCTTCAGATTATGGTGTTGTGCTTCAGGAGTATCCAGTATGAAAATTTATGAAACGTGGTCCCTGGACGAAGAGAGAAGGTCGTAGCCTTATGTAGGTTGGCTCCTACGTACTGCTAAACATATCGGCCATTACAAGAGTCAGGGTTTTGGGGCTCCCTTCCAGTAGCAGCTGGAAAACGAGTGAAGGTTGGAGCCTTCAGTAGGCTAGAGCCTATGTACTAGTAAACATATCGACTAGTACAAGAGCCAGGGGGTTGTAGCTCCCTTCCAGTGGTAGATGGAGAATGAGAGAAGGTTGTTTCCTTTTGTAGGTGGGTTCTTGTGTATTGGTATGAGTCTACACCAGGACAAGATTGTAAATAGTTTTTTCTTATATTAAAGGAAGACAGGAGCAGGTGGTTTTTGTCCCGCATTGGGTTTCCACCTCATATCATGGTGTTCATGTGTGTTTCTTATGTATGATGATCTGTTCTGTTTTAATGCACCTATTTACTGTTTATATGGTTAATGAAGTTCTGATGCATTGATTAAAGATCAACATATAGTGGATTAATTGAATCATAAGTTTACTGGATATACACTAGTTGCATCAAATATAGTTGCATGTACACGCGGATTCTCTTAACTGAAGTAGTGTATATGAATCTGATTATGGAAATTAAAAAGTTAGTGATTTGCTAATGTGGATTCACCCCCCCCCCCCCCCCCCCTCTCAGTATTATTTCCAACAATTGGGATCAAAGCAGGTCCTTTGGTAGAAGCTTGATCACTTGAAGGAGATCCATAGAACAATGGGAAAGAAAGCACGTCAGAAGAAGAAGACAACTCAAAGGAACAGTGATAGCCTATCGTTAAGTGCAAGAAAGTATTCAGATTCTGAATTACCTCAGATTGAAGATGAACAAGCAAATGAAGCATCAGATAAAATCATAGATCAACAAGATCTGTTTAACAAAAGGGAGAGTGCCCTCAAAGAAGAAGTTATTAGCTTAAAAGCTCAGCTGGAGTATGTCTTCAGAGTATGTCAAATGCTACAGGAGCAGAATGAAGAACAAGAAAATGAGATTCTCAAACTAAGGCAACAAGTGGAACAAGGAAGAAAGTCTGAAGAAATCTTGAAGAAGCAATATCTGGAAGGAAGAACAACATTAGGTTGAGGTAAATATCTTGAAAGGTAAATTAGAAGAAAAAGATAAACTATTACAATTTCAAATAGTACTAAGATTTTGGATGATATTCTTAGTAGTCAAAGGTCACCTACTATCAAAACTGGTATTGGTTTTTATGAATCTATTGAAGGTGAATCTAGCTCACAAGGTGAGGCAAGGAACTTTAATACAAAATATGAAATACTCAACAAGGAGATGAGAGATCAACCCCATCAACAACCAAAGAAAGAAAGTCTTCAAAGAAAATCTTTTACTCCTAACTGTGGAAGTCATAGACAGTTATTTCCTCCGATGAATAATGTTGCATATTTTATATGTCATAACTTTTGGCATGTTGCAGCCAGATGCAGAAGTGGAATGGTTCAAGATCATCGCACAGAAAGATCATCATGTTCTAGGTACTTTAAGGGATACTCTTTTTCTTGCAATATGTTTGGTCACAAATCCATTTAATGTTATAGAAGAAATATGAAAAATATAAGATGTTATGCATGTAACAAGCTTGGAAATATAGCAAAGGAATGCAGGAGAAGATTTTGGGCACCATACCAAAAGGAGAAAACATCATCACAGTCGAAGATATGGAAGAAAAAAGAAGTACAGCCAGAAAGATGTGGCATAGCAGAGTATAAAGACATAACAGACTCAGAGGGAGCTAAAGGTGTAGAACCTCAGTGTTCTAAATCTCATACGCAAGTTTCATGAAGACAAGTCGTGTATATACACGAGTTTGAGGCTGCACAGTCATGTATATGATGCTCTGAAGGAAAAGTAGCAGGACACACTCAGGAAAAGAAGTCTGATATGGTTCAGTCATGTTATGTGTTGGTTGGCACAGGTTTAGGGGGCGCATATGCTTCAAATAATGCATTGTTGGAATTATGGTTAGAAGTCTTTGGTGATGATGCTTATGTGGCTAATCTTTCTACTTATTGTTGGTTGGCCAAGAGAATGGTATTGCAGGTTACAGGTCTGGATGCTAGTGATAGATGCTTATGGTGCAGAACATATATGGTGTATGATAGTTGTTGATGACTATCATGGTCTTCTTTAGATTGCTGGTCATTGTTATAAAAGGTCATGTTGATGTAAAGGTCATGAAAAGACCTAATTTGTAACCCAAATTTGCATGGGAAGGATGATGTAATAATGTCTATTTCAGTCATGTATAAAGATTTGGTATATCCCCACTTGGTTGGGTGGATAAGTCAAAATGGTGTGTCCCCACTTGGTTGGAAGATTGATGTATGTATGAGTCATAGGAAGGTCATACTCACTTAGTTGAGTGGTAGAGTCATGTTATTCTTTTGAAAATTATTTTTGCACTCTTCATGTGCTCAGGGGGAGCATGGACGGATTGGTACATCTTGGCATGTATAAAGGGAGAGCTCGATCAAAGATTTCAATATGTACTCAGGGGGAGTATGGACAACAGAATGTATATCAAGGGAGAGAATATCTTGGTCCACCCTTTTCCCTTGATGTCAAAGGGGGAGAGTGACTTGGTATGGTTGTTGCCATCAAGTCCAAAGGGGGAGATTGTTGGCATTATGATATAGCTATGACACAAGTGTTGTCCTTGATGGAAACTCTCTCAGATGAAAGATCACAGTATAGCAGGTAAACAGCAAGAATGAAGAAAGAAAGGTAACGCAGGTTCACCATTGCCCAAGCCGTGTATACACGCAGGTTCACTATATACAAAGTCGCATATACAAAAATGTATACGCAGGTTCACCATTGACCAAGTCACATACAAATGTAGGTTCACTATATACAAGGTGCATATAACGTACACACACACTTTCACAGAAGGAAAGGTGCGTACATGTTGGAAAAATAAGTTTTGGTTCGTGGTATTTGGTTCATGGTATTTTGGTATTGATACATGGTATTTGGTCCGAGGTATCTACCCCAGGTATTGGGTCCAAGATATCAGTCCTACGTGGTTTTGGACCATGGTATTGAGAGAGGCCTAAACCTATATAAGGAGAAGAAGATCATTAAGCCAAAGTGTAAGTGTACAAGTGATGAATATCTGATGAAATGTGACATCTAGTATGCTGGTTATGGGTTTGTGATTCTTTGCTGTTGGCATTATGGCACAGGTTGGAGCTATGGCACAGGTGTTAGGTGTTGTCCTTGATGGCAACCCTCTCTGGTAACAGATCTCAGTTCAGGCACTCAGAAAGTAGAAAAAGTCATATACACATGTTCTTCTAGCCGAAGTCGCGTATACACGCGGGTTATTCTTTACAAAAGCGCGTATATCTTGGTGATCATTCTTTTGGTCCATGGCAGTTAGATCTTGGAACTTGAACTTATGTTTTGGACCATGGCGTCTCGTCAATTGTGCCGATCCACAGTTTTTGGGTTCATGGTATTGGAATGTTGTGGTTTTGGACCATGGTATTGGGGAAGTCCTAGGGCTATAAAAGAGGAAGGAGATCTTGTGGCAAATCACCATCTGGACTATTATTGAGGATCTGAAAGGTGTAAGAGCTGGTATATTGATGGTGATGCAGATCTGGATCTGAAGGAAGGAGGGACGTTAGCACAAAGGAAGGACAAGGTCTTCTCATGGGTCATAATCTTTAAGCTTAATGATAGTATCTCTGTATGATTTTGATCTGCTTGAAATGGCGCTCGTCTGATCTATAAGTCTGATAATCTGGGTTATTTAGTGATTGTATATCTGGAAGAGTGCATTGTTCTTTA
>APFE031524906.1:87090-128076 GCA_000404065.3 Pinus taeda
GAGACCATCCGGCACAGGTTCAGGGGGAGCAGATAATCTTCTAATTATGCATTGTTGGCATTGGTTTAGAAGCTTTTGGTTCTAATCCATCGTTGTTATTGATTTCAGATAGAACAAAGGTAGAAGGGAAACAGAAGGACATATTGGTTGCTGATCTGAATGCTCACTGTCAGTTGCTGCTGCTATCCGTTGTTGATGATTTTCAATAATTCGTCTCTATGTCATACATCTCTTTCTTATATGGTGTCAAGGTCATGTAACGGCCTATATTAGTTTCCCCACTATGCCTGGGATGAAGATGTAATATTTTTTTTTGGTTATCTTATGTAAATTTCTGATGTATTCCACTTGGTTGGATGGATGATCTCCACTTGGTTGGGTAATGGATGTATGTACTAAGTCTTATGGTGATAGGAAGGTCTTGTATTCTTCTTCAAGAACATTTTTTTTTGCAGATCTTGCCTACAGTCAGGGGGAGCATGGTCAGCACAGAAAATTTCAGCATATACTCAGGGGGAGCACAACCCTTTGCCCTTGATGACAAAGGGGGAGAATGATCTTGGATCTTGGTGTTGCCATCAAGTCCAAAGGGGGAGATTGTTGGCATTATGGCACAGGTTGGAGCTATGGCACAGGTGTTAGGTGTTGTCCTTGATGGCAACCCTCTCTGGTAACAGATCTCAGTTCAGGCACTCAGAAAGTAGAAAAAGTCATATACGCATGTTCTTCTAGCCGAAGTCGCGTATACACCCGGGTTATTCTTTACAAAAGCGCATATATCTTGGTGATCATTCTTTTGGTCCATGGCAGTTAGATCTTGGAACTTGAACCTATGTTTTGGACCATGGCGTCTCGTCAATTGTGCCGATCCACAGTTTTTGGGTTCATGGTATTGGAATGTTGTGGTTTTGGACCATGGTATTGGGGAAGGCCTAGGGCTATAAAAGAGGAAGGAGATCTTGTGGCAAATCACCATCTGGACTATTATTGAGGATCTGAAAGGTGTAAGAGCTGGTATATTGATGGTGATGCAGATCTGGATCTGAAGGAAGGAGGGACGTTAGCACAAAGGAAGGACAAGGTCTTCTCATGGGTCATAATCTTTAAGCTTAATGATAGTATCTCTGTATGATTTTGATCTGCTTGAAATGGCGCTCGTCTGATCTATAAGTCTGATAATCTGGGTTATTTAGTGATTGTATATCTGGAAGAGTGCATTGTTCTTTATAGATCTGTACGCAGGTTCAGTGAAGCGAAGGCGCGTATACACGCGGCTTAGGCGAAGTAAAGGCGCGTATACGCAGGTTGTTCCATACGCAGAGGCGTATGCACGCAAGTTACAGACTATTAAAATTGCGTATATGCTTTAAGTTGTGATCTGGCTGTTTCTGCTTATTGCTGCTGGGTTTTGGGTTCTATTTCTGCTATATGGTTTCTGGTACAGTTTTCTGTGTACAGCTGTCAGAGGAATATCTACTTGTTTAAGATCTAGTTGATGGAAAGAAGATTGGTTGATTCTTGATGAATGGGTGATGGATCCAGTTTGAAAATTGATGAAAAGTGGTCCCTGAAAGAAAGAAAAGGTTGTAGCCTTTTGTAGACCAGCACCTACGTACTAGTATCTTGGCTAGTACAAAAGCAAAGGGGGTTGTAGCTCCCTTCCAGGAAAGCTGGAAAACGAGAGAGAGTTGTAGCTCTCTGCAGGTTGCAGCCTGCGTACTGGTAAAGGACTGCACCAGTACATTGTAAACAGAAGTTTCTAATTTAAAGAAAGATAGAGACGAATTGCAGCAGGTGGTTTTCACCCACATTGGGTTTCCACCTTATATCTTGTGTTCTTGTGTCTGATTGTCTTTCTGCTCTGTTTTACTGTCTCTGGATACTGTTATTAGATTTTGCATCTCTGACTTACAATCATCATCAGAAAGATTAAGTAAAATAAAAGCATGCTCTGTATACGCGGGTTTTCTTCTGCATAACGGCGTACATACGCAGGTTTACTAAATTGAAGTAGCGTATATCAGTTGCTTTTGAAAAAGAATAAGTATCCTGATAATACTGATTCACCCCCCCCCCTCTCAGTATTATTTCCAACTTTTGCTTGATCTGAACCAAGGATGCACCTATACGTTTGATGATGGATGATGGATAGGGATCATAAGGCTTGGAATGTATTATCATTATGTGGTTTGATCATGGATAGACTAGATCTGAATTATTGCGGCATGTTTTATTGTATAAATGTTATGATCTAGGTATGACTGATGTCTAGAATAGCTGCAAAGTTATGAGTAAATATTTGCAGATCTGTACGGGGGTTCACTTTGATAAAAGCATGTATACACACTGGTTTGGCTTATTAGATTAGCATATATAGGATGAAGTATGATATTTGAAGTTACAGTTGGATCTGGTTGTTGTTGAAAAATTTTGTGGTCTACTCTCTGTTCTGGTGACTGTGTTTTGTTGAAAAGGTTTCAGTGTTGGGTGATTTAGAGATTGATGATGCAAGTGTAGTTGATGGGTGTTGCAGTGGTGATTAATTTTGTGCTTCAATATTGTTGATGGGTCGAGTATGAAAATTGGATGAAACGTGGCCTTTAGATTATGGCGTTGTGCTTCAAAAGTATCTATTATGAAAATTTATGAAACGTGGTCCCTGGAGGAAGAGAGAAGGTCATAGCCTTCTATAGGTCGGTGCCTACGTACTGGTAAACATATCGGCTAGTACAAGATCCAGGGGGTTGGAGCTCCCTTCCAGTAGCAGCTGGAAAACAAGTGAATGTTGGAGCCTTCAGTAGGCTGGCACCTACAGACTAGTAAACATATTGGTTAGTACAAGAGCTAGGGGGTTGTAGCTCCCTTCCAGTAGTAGCTAGGGAATGAGAGAAGGTTGTTTCCTTCTACAGGTGGGTTCCTGCATACTGGTATGAGTATGCACTAGTACAAGATTGTAAAATAGGTTTTTCTTATATTAAAGGAATACGGCAGCAGGTGGTTTTTGTCCTGCATTGGGTTTCCACCTTATATCATGGTGTTCATTTGTGTTTCTTATGTGTGATGATCTGTTCTATTTTACTGCACTTGTTTACTATTTATATGGTTAATGAAGTTCTTATGCACTGATTCGAGATCAACATATAATGGATTAATTAAATCATAAGTTTACTAGATATACGCTAGTTGCATTAAATATAGTTGTGTGTACATGCGGGTTCCCTTAACTGAAGTAGAATATATGAATCTGATTATGGAAATGAAAAAGTAATTGATTTTGTAATACTGATTCACCCCTTCTCTCAGTATTATTTCCAACACAATGATGTCCTCATGATTGATCTGGGTTAATGTCTGAAGTAGAAATGATTTAATGATGAAGTTGAATGTGGTTGAAGAATGTTAAGATTACTTGTTAATTGTGATTGAATATCAGAGACAGTTATGTTATTGGTTAAGAGTGTTAAAGTATATCTAAGTATGATTTAATATTCTTTTCAGAATTGTTGTAGTCAAGTTTTCATTTTTCAGTATTTTAAGATATGTATGCAAATTTCTCTACAGAAAAGCACGTATGCACATGGGTTGCCTTAAGTGAAGTAGTGTATGCATTTTGGCATTTGGATGATCATGAATGCAGTTGATTCTGTTTGTTTATGTAATATTCTGGGTTCAATTCTGTGTACTGGTTATATTGATCTGACTGTTCAAAGTGATTGGTTGAGTTTTGATTAAGTGTTGGACGATTGGGTTTTCAGTGAATGGTTGATTTAGTTGTGTCAAAAATTGATGATTGGGTTTCAGTGAATGGTTGACTCAATTGTATTAGAAATTGATGATTGGGTTTCACTAAATGGTTGATTTAGTTGTATCAAAAATTGATGATTGGGTTTTAGTGATTGGTTGATTCAGTTGTGTCAAATATTGATGATTGTGTTACAGTGATGAGTTACAGTTTGATTATTGATATTGAGCTTAAGTGTTGATAATGGTTCCAATCTGAAAATTTGATGAAATGTGGCCTATAAGTTATGATGTGTTGTAGCAGGTGGATCCAGTGTGAAAATTAATGAAACATGGACCAAGGATGTTGTTGAGGGTTGGATCCTTCAGGGAAGAAGTTGAAGCTTCCTACGAGTAGTAGCTGGATATCAAATCAGGGGGAGGAAGCTCCCTTCGAGTAGAAACTGGAGAACGAGTGAAGGTCATAGCCTTCTGCAGGTTGGTGCTTGCATACTGGTACAAGTTTATGTGAGTACAAGAACCAAGGGGTAGGACCTCCCTTCTAGTAGCAATTGGAGAATGAACGAAGGTTGTATCCTTTTGTAGGTGGGTGCCTATGTACTAGTATGAATCTACACCAGTACAAGATTGTGAAAAGTTTTTCCTTTATATTAAAAAGAAGACTGAGACAATAGTAGCAAGTGGTTTTTTCCCACATTGGGTTTCCACCTTAAATCCTGGTGTTCATGTGTGTTTCTTATCTGTGATGGTTTATTTTGTTCTTACAGCACATGGTTACTATTTATCTAATGTTTAATAAAGTATTGATGCACTAGTTGAAGACCTACAAATGATGAATTAACTAAATCATAAGTTCACTGGATGTACGCTAGTTGTCTTAAGAACAATCACGTATACACACATGTTCCTTTCAGTAAAGTCGCATATAGAAATATGGATATGAAATGTAAAAAGTTATTGATTTGAAAATGATGATTCACCCCCCCTCTTAGTATTTTTCCCAATAATTGGTATCAGAGCAGATCCTTTGGTAGAAGGTTGATTGCTTGAAGGAGATCTGTCAAGACAATGGGAAAGAAGCAAAAGAAGAAATAACCTCAAAAGAAGAATGAATCTCAAAAAGATAATGACAGTGTTAGAGATGACTGTTTATTAGGTGGAAACAAATATTCAGATTCAGTATCACCTCAAAATGAAGATGAACAAGAAAAAGAATTATCAGGTATTTATTTTCGTTCCTTTGGTGATACCTTTCTCTATTCTTGCAATATTGAAGATAATGAATATGACAGTGAAACAACTGAATTTTCTCTTATGGCTGGAAGTGAAAGTAATCTAATAGAAGTAGAAGTTAAAAGGCTCATAGATACAATTAGAGATCAACAAGATCTATTTGATAAAAGGGAATGTACCTACAAAGAAGAGGTTACCAAGTTAAAAACTTAGTTGGAGGAAGGGAACAAAATAAGGAAGCGGTACAAGGAAAAGGAAGATCAATGTCAAAGGCTGCAGGATGAAGTAACAACATTAAGAAATCAAGTGAATGAAAAGGATACAACAACCAAGGAACTGTGAAGGTCTTGAAGTTGAGGTCATATCTATAAAAGGAGATCTTGAAAAATAAAATAAGCAGAATGAAGAACTACTTCAAGCATTTGAATAACAAGAAAATGAGATTCTCACTTTAAAACATTAAGTGGAAGAAGGAAGAAAAGTTGAAGAAATCATGAAGAAGCAGTATCTATAAAAGGAAAAGCAATATGAGGTTCAAGTAAATATCCTAAAAGGTAAATTAGAAGAAAAGGATAAACGTTACGATTTCAAAATAGTACTAAGATACTAGATAATATTCTTAGTAGTCAAACTTCTTCTACCATCAAGTCTGATCTTGGTTTTCATGAAACTGTTAAAGGTGGATGTAGCTCAGAAACTGAGGCAAGGAATTCTAATACAAAATCTAAAATTCTCAACAAAGAGATAAGAAGTCAACCCCATCAACAACCAAGGAAATAAATTCTTCAAAGATAAGCATTTACTTCTAACTACGGAAGTGTTAATCAATTCTTTCCTCTGATCAATAATGTTGAATTTTCTATATGTCATAATTTTGGATATGTTGTAGCTAGGTGCAGAAATATAATGTTTCAAGCTAATAACCATCTCACAGAAAGATCATCAACTTCCAGGTACTTCAAGCTAATAACAAGTCTATGGATCCTCATAAACAATATGGTAAAAAACCAAATAAGAACATTGATATTAGAAAATCTGAAAAAGATGGATCCACCAAAAATCAAGAAAAGGAAGACTAGATAAGGTGGGGCCTTGCTCTCTGCTCATTTGAAGATGAATATGAATGTTCTCATCACATGACTGGAGATAAGAGTAAAATGGAGTCTCTGATGAAGAACCATCATGTTAATGGTATTCTTGGAACTAATGTTTCAGCAAAAGTTCTAGGACCAAGTACAGTCAAAATAGACTCATGGGGAAATGATAGTGTGAAATTTCAGTATTCCACTTTCCATACGAGGATCTTATGAATTCAAGTCACGTATATACGCAAGTTAGAAACTGCACAATCATGTATTTGTTGGTTTGATGAAGAAACAGTGGAACATACTCAGAAAAAGAGTCTGATATGGTTCAGTCAATTATCAATTGTCTTTTATGTTTTGATGGTTGATGATTACAGTCTTTTGATGCTATTTAGAAGTGCTTTTGGTTCTCATAATTTGTTGATGACTTTATGTATAACTCGTTGATGATGATGCCTTGATGATTATTCTGGTATATGAAATGATCAGATTTGATAGTGAACAGTGGGCACAAGTTCAGGGGGGGGAATTTTCTATGCTTCCAATAATGCATTGTTGGCATTATGTTTGCTTTAGAAGTCCTTGGTACATAATGATGCTTTTCAATGATGATGATTCTTATGTTGCTAAAGTGTTTAAATGATGCATCATACTATGTTGCGGTCATGGGTTTCCTATGATGAAATCACATATGATACTTATATTTCTTGAGCCACATAGATTTTTTATGCTTCTGATCAGATTTATCGATGATTCTCTTGATGATGCATATAGTTATGTTCCTTACATGGTGATCTTCTTAATTTCAAGGAGAAGAACAAATCTTGAGTACTCAAATTTATTATTTGATGATGATAAGTATCACTCATTTTTTTTATGTTTTTGTCATCATGCCTTCAAAGATGCATAAATTTCATATGGTGTAGTTATGAATGAGGATTCCTATAGGTATTGGCTCTCACATGGTATATTGTTTGAGGATTTTTTCTTTTGATGGTGTCAATAAAGTTTGACATATGATTATAAGCTCATGGTTTTATTCTCTCATTAATGAGAAGCTAGATAGATATTGCTATCTCTATGATGGATACATTACAGATAAGGATCACATGGATGATGATCTTCTTATGAAGAAAATTGGCCAAGAGAATGGTGTTGTTGTAGGTTCCATAAAGAAATAGCTATTTGAAGACATGGCTTAATTAGTCACATAATGATGATGACTTCTTACTTTATGATGATAGGTTTGGTTCTCACATATGTTTATTATCATGGTTGATGCTTATCAGATGTGGGATGTTGGAAAACTCCTTAGTGATGATACATGCTTGATAGATTGAGGAAAGAACATGCAATTCTTGCTATGATGATATGATGATGATGATGACTATGGTTCTTTCACATATATATGATATGATGTGAATATTTTTGTGAAGAAATAGGAATTACTGCTTGGAGATATGGAATTAGCTTAGTTGATTCATGAAAGGCTATGTTTTTTATGAACATAGATAAAGGTTTTTTATACTAAAGAAAAAGAGCAAGTTGATCTTCATAAGGTCAAGAGGATGAAGTTGATACTAATATATAAGAAAATATATATGTGGCATACTTAGTCCTTGGTTGATGATATTAAAGCTACATTGTAATTTCTTGTGAATTGAGGATGAACATATAGAGGTTGTTGTTCTTCATGTTATTGACAGATGCTTATGGTGCAGATCATATATGGTGCATGATAGTTGTTCATAACTATCATGTTCTTGTATTTGGTATTTTTATAAATATCATGTATATCATTTGTTGTAAAGGTCATGTAAATACCTATGATGTAATAATTGTCATACTCAATGATGTATGGACTTTTGAGATCATGTCAAAAATGTAGTCCCACTTGATTGGGTGGTTGATTCAAATATGCATCCCCACTTGGTTGGGTGATTGATGTAATTATGATTCATTGGTGATAGGAAGGTCATATTCAGTTGATTCATAGAGTCATGTACTTCATTTTACATCCATCATAAATTTTGGCATGTGCTTAGGGGGAGCATGATCAGATAATTTAGCATGTGCTCAAGAGGAGCATGGTCAGTATTTATATTCAGCAGTTCGGATATGGAAGTCTTCATTTAACATTGGTCATCCCTTTTCCTTTGATGTAAAAGGGGGAGAGTAGCTAGTGTTTGGAGAGTAGCTTGATCTTTTGAAAAGATTGGTGCTTGGCTTAATGTTATTTACAAGTTGTGGTGATCAAACACCAAAGTGGTTTCCTTCAAGTCCAAAGAGGGAGATTGTTGGCATTATGATTCATGAGTTGTCATTGATGGAAAATCACTTGTAACAGAACAAGTATATGGTAACTAGATGAATCCATAGGTCAATTCAGAGGTGACAGAATGATGGAACAGAATACCATAATGATGGGTCAAAGTTTTATAGATCAAAATCAGAAGTTTGATACATGGAGATTGTTGGCATTATGAAATAGGTGTTGTCCTTGATGGTAACCTACGTGATGAGTTGTCCTTTATTACAACCTATTTGATGAATGGAATCCTACTTGATAAGTTGTCTCTTAATGACAATCTACTTGTTAAAGGTATAAACAAGATGTGTTTACAAATGTGACAAGATGCATGGCAATTTAGAGGAATGATAAAGGTGGAAGTTTAAGAACTATACGTAGGTTCTGTTAAGCGAAGTCGCATATATGCGCGAGTTTAGTGAATAAAAGTAGCATTTTTGTACCATGGTATTGGCCCATAGTAGCGAGCGCAGCAACGAATATTGATCCCATCAAAGATACCACTAGCACTAGTTTTGTTTTGACCCGTAGTATTGGATAAGGGCTAAACTATATAAAGAGGTGAAGATGAAACTGCTAGGTGTGCAAGCGATGGAAATATTATGAAGAGTTAGATTAAAAGAAAATATGCATGTTATGGGTTTTGACGCTTTGCTTGATCTAAACTAAGTATGTACTTGAGATTTTGATGATGGTTGAGATCCAATAGATCTGAAATAATTATGCACTAAAGAATACAATGATGGATTAGGATCATGAGACCTGAAATGATTTTTCATTGTATGATATGCTCATGGATTGAATAAATCTAAGTACTAACGCATGTTTTTATCTCTGAATATTATGATCTAGGTTTTTCTGAAGTTTTGAAGAGCTACACAATTTTAGGAAAAAATATACACATCTATATGTTGGTTGGTCTTAGGAAAAACACATATACATGCAAGTTCGCTTATTCAAAGTAGTGTATACAAAGTAAGGTTTTATGTTCATAAATGACTAATAAATGTTGTTGCTTCTTTGTTGTCTGTCAAAATTGTACTCATGATTGATATGGTTTAATGTCTGAAGTAGAAATGATTGAATGATGAAGTTGAATGTGGTTGGAGAATGTTAAAATCACTTGTTGATTGTGATTGAAGATTAGATACAATTATGTGATTGGTTCAGAGTGTTGCAGTAGATCTTAGTATGATTCAGTATTCTTATCATAATTACAACAGTCAAGTTTTTAGTTTTCAGTATTTTAATATATGTACGCGGGTTTCTCTACAGAAACATGTGTATGGATGTGGGTTGCCTTACGTGAAGTAGCATATGCATTTTGTCATTTAAATGATCAAGACCGTAGTCGATTCTATATGTTGATGTAATCTTTTCGGTTCATCTCTGTGCACTAGTTACAATGATCTAACTATTCCAGTTGATTGGTTGAGTGTTGATTAAGTGTTAGTTGATTGGGTTTTCAGTGAATGGTTGATATAGTTATGTCAAAAATTGATGATTTGGTTTCAGTGAATGGTCGATTCAGTTGTATCATAAATTGATGATTAGCTTTCAGTGAATGGTTGATTCTATTATATCGGAAATTGATGATTTGGTTTTAGTGATTGGTTGATTCAGTTGTGTCAAAGATTTATGATTGTGTTCTAGTGATGAGTTACAGTTTTATTATTGATATTGACCTTAAGTGTTGATAATGGGTCCAGTGTAAAAAAATTGATGAAACGTGGCCTACAAGTTATGATGTGTTGTATCAGGTGGATTCATTGTGAAAATTCATGAAACGTGGTCCATGGATGCTATTGAGGGTTGGAGACTTCAGTGAAGAAGTTCAAGCTTCCTCCTAGTAGTAGCTAGTGATCTGATCAGGGGGTTGGAGCTCCCTTCTAGTAGAATATGGAGAATGAGTGAAGGTTGTAAATCTTCTGCAGGTTGGTGCCTACATACTAGTACAATTTTACACCAATACAAGAACCAGGGCATAGAATCTCCCTTCCAATAGGAAATAGAGAACGAACAAAGGTTGTAGTCTTCTCTAGGTGTGTTCTTGCATACTGGTATGAGTCTGCACCAGTACAAGATTGTAAAAAGTTTTTTCTTTATATTAAAAATAAGACAGAGATGACAGAAGAAAGTGGTTTTTCCTGTATTGGATTTCCACCTTAAATCTTGGTGTTCATGTGCGTTACTTATGTGTGATGGTTTATTTTTTTATTACAACACATGGTTATTATTTATATAATGTTTAAAAAATTATTTATGCACTGGCTGAAAAACTACATATGATGAATTAACTAAATCATAAGTTCACTAGATGTACTCTACTTGTCTTAAGGAAAGTCACGTACACACGCGGGTTCCTTTCAGTAAAGTCACATATAGAAATATGAATATGAAATGTAAAACGTTATTGATTTGAAAATACTAATTCACCCCCCCCCCCCAGTATTTTTCCCAACAAATTGTTTAGCATCATATCAACTAGAATTGTCACATAGTAGGGCCTTGACTAAAAAATCTGTCTCTCCACAAGATCAAACCGTTATGCTCATTGTTGGTCAATTTAATTGCTTGTCACATACTAGGGCCTTGACTAAAAAATCTGTCTCTCCACAAGATCAAAGCTTAATGCTCATTTTTGGTCAATTTAATTGCTTATTAATTCAAACAACTAAGTGCTACATGAATTGTCAACCCAGGGAAGTCTGTTTATTTCAAAGGTAACTACACACCGTATATGCTCAATCTCAAAAGCAATAAAAAGTTGTAGTAATAAATATACTAATCACACCTTGCCTTAAACAAACTGAAGCTCTACTCTGAGTTACAATAGTAACAATTTCTCTATTACAGACAATTATCAAAGAATCCTTGATTACATTAAAAAGAACAATCTAGGAAAAGAAATCAATATGCAGAGGAAAGGACTAGTTATGCTATAACAGAGAACAGGACCCTATTCCCCAAGTAGGAATCTTCAACACCTGTTTCTGGTTACTATGCTTCACAAACTCACTCTGTAAACTCGATTACCAATTAAAGCACTCACTAATTAGCTGTGAATGAATTTAAGGAAGTAATGAAATAATCAATTGAAAAAAACAGAGTTTCAGGAATAAGTGCAGAGTTCCAATAATGCATAAGAAAATTCAGTAAACATAACTTAAGAAGGTATGAATAGAAAATAACACTTAACACACTATAGGAATTTAATGGGTGAATCTTGTGATGAAGGTGGGCACTTTCCTTCTCACAAGATTCCCCAGAAAAAGGAACTAGAAAGGAATGCTCAGAACAATATTGTATTCATCTGCCAATGTATCATATTACAAAAGATTCCAATCCTTTTACTTTCAGCTAGACCTTCCCACAGTCTGTCCATCGTCCCTCTAATGTAGATGTCTCCTCTTTTTAAAGAGGAAACATCTATTACAATTGGTTACATTATAAATCCTATCTTTAACTCGATATGCCAAAATAGGATAATTAGTTCTTCCATTAACAAAATGTTGTTACAATGGTTATGACAATGCTGACTTTCGAATGTAGTTGTTACAGCGAGTGTAACAGCTCCTTTGATGATATCCTTTAGTTGTTGTCAAATCTAAAATGCAAATCACGGGCTATTTCAGCAATGGGATTTGCACACTATTCTAACTGTTTCAGCAACATAAACTGTAATGATGAACCTGCAGTCTTCAGACTGTTTCAACAACGTAGACTGCAATGATAAAATTGTTTCAGCAACTATCCGATCAACGATTAACTATGAAGGTAATGTAATTATATGTAAAATAAATTAAACATATAGTAATGGGAAGAAATATTGTATACCTTCAGAAAAATGGATCAAAGAAATAAGATGGACTTTAAATATAGATTGGAAAAGGGTGAAATAATAGAAAAATATGTGATAAAAAAGGCACAGTATAGGGTCCTAACATCCCCCCCAACTGAAAGGGTTGCATGTCCTCATGCAACTTTACTCTGAATCTGAGTCGGGGTACTGGGCCTTGGAGTGGAAATTACTTAGGTAGTAACTATAGAAGGTATTATCAGCTAGATCTCTGAAGCCATGCACATTTTGTAACTTCTGCCATGTTGTTGCTTCCTCCTTTTTGGTCAACCTGTAATGAACCTTATACTCTTGTGCTGGCATCCATAGAAGAGGAAAATGAAAATGATATCCTACCCATTTTTCAGCACATTATTGAAAACACTTGACATAGTCGGGTACCCTTGAAATTGCTGCTTCAACATTAGGAAGACTGGAGGGATGATACTCCTACCTTTCCTTAGAAGCCTGTTGCTAGAATAAGTTGTTTGCTTTTAAGGCAAGAGCTCCCTTGGATTTAACAAAATGTTGGTAGTCTTGTAACATTGTTGCATGTAGCTACCTGATGTGTTCACCCATTCCTGGTTCCTTCAAAAATTGACAATATTCAACAACAAAAACGGCAGAATTCTGTGGCTCGGATCGAATCCATAGAAGACGATTGGCTTCATTATGCCTTGCTGAAAGAAAGGCATTCTGCCATGTGAGCTGATTAGCAAGGAAGGAGACAAATGCCCTAATCTGAACATCACCAACCAAAGGGTTTAGATTGAGCTTCCTATCCTCAAGGATAGCTTCATTATGGAGATAGAATTCACAGAGTAAATGTTGTTCACTGGTAGATGCTTTTGTGAAAGTTTTCACAAACTCTTCAGGTCCAAATATCTCATGAGGTCTCCCATCTCTAATTGCCTTTATTTGAAAGAACGCTAAGCGTTCTGCAAGAAAAAGAGAGTAATTGGAAGATGGTTTCTTGGTAGCTAATAATATCTGAACCAAATCAAACATGAGGAGAAATCTAGTTTTTAGCTGTTTATTCTCCTTCTTCTGGGCATGAGAATGTTGGAGTACCTGCTCCAAAGCTTCCCAGTTTGAATATATATGATTTTTCCATAGTGATTTATGCTCCTTCAAGATCCTATCTTGTGACATAACATATCCTTTCTTCCATTTATCAATTTGTGCTTCAGTGCTGCTAGTCTGAGTAAAAACAGTCTTTTTAGGCCGAGGTTCAGTCTGAATAAACAGATTTTTTGTAGGGCGAGGTTCATCCTGAGTAAAAATAGTTTTGTAGGCTGAGGTATAGGACCTTTAGTTTGAGTAAACACAGTTTTTGTAGGCCAAGGTACAAGACTTTCAATATTAACAATCACAGTAGGCCGAGGTATTTGTGGTTTAACTTCTTTTTCAAAAACAATTGAAGGCCCTGTTGGTTCTTGTGTGACAGTAGGGCGCTCCTCTTTAATTGCAGCAGAAGTGGATGTAGGGTAGGCTCCAGGCAGTGGAATTTCAACTACTTTATAACCAGCTTGTTGATAAATTTTACCGCATTGGTTGCACGTATATTCCCTATACCTATCTTTCTCTATACTTTTCTCGGCTTTGGATGTTGCATGAGCTAAAATGAACAAATTAAGCTCTTTGTCATAAGCTTCCCTTTCCGTTATTAATTCCTTCTTATAGGCTTCGAGTTCTGATTTTAGAAACTCGTTTTCCTGTAGAAGGGAAGCCAAGGTGACTAGGCTTTGTGTAGCAGTCACAGTCTCAGTAGTTGGTTCTTGTGTGGCAGCTACTGGATGAGTAGCTTGTTGTTCTATAGCAGCTACATAGTTTGCATCATCCTGAACATCCAGATTTTCCATATCAGCAGGTGGTTCTTGTGTGGCAGTTGCTAAATTAGTAGCTGGTTCTTGTGTAATAGCTATGTGTTGTTCAACATCCTAGTCGTCTGTGTTCTATATATCAACAGGTGGTTCTTGTATAGCAGCTGCTGAATCAGTAGCTGGTTCTTGTGTGACAGCTACTTGATGTGCAACATCTTGGTCATCTGTATTTTGTATATCAGTAGGTGGTTCTTATGTGGCAGTTGCTGAATGAGTAGCTAATTCTTGTGTGACATCTACTTGATGTGCAACATCCTGGGTATCTAATTTTTTTGGATCAGTAGCTGGTTCTTGTGTGGTAGCTGCTGAATGAGTTAGCTAGTTCTTGTGTGACAACTACTTGTTCTAAAATAAATGGTGTCATATAATCCTGGGCATATAGTTCTTGTGTTTCAGTGCCTGAGGGTGAGCTAGGTAAAGATTCAGGGACTTGGGACTGTGGTGAGGTATGGGATTTTAGACCAGTAGGTGAGGAATTTAGGACGGTAGCAATGGTTGCCGCTTCAGTGGATGCCCTCATTCGTCTTCGGGGTAAAAAGGAAAGGAGATCAGTAATTTTCCTTTTATGAGTGGGTTTTTTTAGAGGGGGAGGGTTATCAGAGGTGGTAGTTTCTTTGGTTAAGGCCCTCGCTCATCTTTTTAGTAGGAAAACAATCTTATTTTGCCTTTTTCTTTTTACCATAGCAATGGGAAGGTTATCTTCGGAATCATCTCTAGGAATGTGGACAGTAGGATTAGATAATTCTTCTAAATTACCGGATGAATTTGATGTGGTGTGAGGGTCAATTGGGTTGGTTGATTCTGTTGTTGGGATTTCTAGGGGATCAAGAATGCTCCCTGGTTGTTGTTCGGAGGGATTTTCAAGGACTTTTTGAGGATTCTTAGCAGATTACTGAGGGATTCCAGGAGATTCTTGAGGAATTTCAGCAGCTTCTTGAGGAATTTCAGTTGCTTGCTCAGGGTCTAGGGGTGGGTTATTGAGACAGGAGTTCTGTCAACCAAAACCCCTCTGAATTACTAGCTAGACAAGACGGTGATGGGTGAGGGAAAGGAGTGGGAATTTTACCTATCTACAATAATGTGACATATTCTTTAGACACCCAAGTAAATAATACAGAATATTCAACAGTCAACCATGTCTCAAATGATTTAACAAGATAAAACCATGTTGATAGACTACCTGGTAGCAACCTTCACAAGTGAGATAATGCTTGACGAATTCAACGACCATCAGCCATGGAGGCGGTAATGAGTGAATTCGGACACCCAGGCCTTTAGGCTTGACCTGCTCTCCTGGCAGGAGAAAGTCCTGTTGTGCATTCAGAATGATATGCTTACAACTAAACCATCGAGTGCCAGTGACCAATAGACCTGAAACTTGTGCTATTTCATACTCTGAGACCAGAATTCAAACTCCCTGGATTGTAGAATAGCCATCCTATAAATTACGTGCAAATTCAAGGACTTGTTGTGAATCAAATCCCTAAAGCCTCTAAAAATATTCTACCCATCCTGCCCGCTGAAAAATATGATATACCTCTAGGTGTAATTCTAGTAGAGCTATCGAGCTGGGCTCATGTCGAATAGTAGGTCCTCCCATAGTTAACTAGCTTCAGTAAAATGCACAGTCAAAAACCGAGTTACCGCACTTCGGACAGAGTAAATTTTGCGAACGAGAACATGGACTAACAACACAGAGGTGGGGTGATAAGACATGATAGTGGGTAAAAAAACGACGGTAATTGGCCTGTTGTGAAATGATGGCGTATAATCTTGGTATTCCCACAACTACAGTTGAAATAATGACTTTAAATGTCTAGGGATCATGGTAATAATGACATAATCTTCTCATTTAACTATATTTTAATAGTATTTACACATAATAATTACATACCTCATATTTACCTTTGATACATATTCCAAAAATATAGTGCGCGTTGATAATAGATCATCAACAGTTATGGAAGAGGGTTTTGAAACATGAGGGTGATTATATGAAAGTTCTATATAATCATAGGAGAAGGCAGTGAAAGGACAGAGTTATAAAAATAATGGAAGAAGTGATTTTCATCATAGAAAGTAGTGTTTGGTAATGTTTTTCTTTGAAAAGAAATGGTGTTTTAGCAACGGGAAAATGGGTAAAGGATGGTGTTTCAGCAACAGGAAAATAAGTAAAGGATGGTGTTTCAGCAACGGGAAAATGGGTGAAGGATCATGTTTTAGCAACGGGGAAGATAAGGGAAAATGTTGCTAAAAAGTACTGTTAATGGGAGAAATAGGGAAAATATTGCTGAAGAATACTATTTCATTGATGATAAAAATAGGAAAAATGTTGCTGAAAAATAATGGGAAACATGGGGAAGAGAAAAGAGGGGAGATGATGGAAATGTTACTAGAAGATGAGGGAATGAACTATGGATGGATTGAAATGAGATGACAGTGCTTCAAAAAATGAAGCTTAGATCTTCCTGTAGTAGGATTGTCCTTTCCAATCAGCCTTTCCTAAATCTGCAAAATAATCAATTGCAACATGCCAACCCTTGACAGGGATTATTAGTTAAGAAATCTAATCTAATGCTAAAAATACAATGCAGAAATTAGATGCAATGAGGGGTAGCAGGCTCCCCCAAAAAGAGATAATGTGAATCTGCCATGCAAGTGGCCTTAAAATGCTCCTTGGAAATGGGTCGCTGGTATAGACAGAGCCGATAGCCATTTACTAATAATGGTGTTCTAGAATCATCAATTGTTAGGAGCCTTACTGTTCCACTAGGAAAAATAGTATCTATTTCATAAGGTCCCGACCATCTTGTATGTAATTTCCCTTGAAAATTCTCAAACCGAGAATCATACAATAAATCCCAATTACCTTTTTGGAATTGCTTATGCTTGATGGTTTTATCATGCCACTTAGTTCTTTGTTGTTGGAACATAGTTTTTTGATGGATGGCATCTAATCTCTTTTCATCCAATTCCTGAAGCTGCTGCAACCTGGCTGTCTGTGCATCAGTCAAATCAAGGTTCACAGCTAAAGCAGTTCTTAAGGTTTTAATTTCAAATTTCACAAGAAGAACAACACTTTTACCATAAACAATTCATAGGGAGAAAATCCTATAGTATTTGTCCTAGTAGTTTTGTAAGCCCATAATGCTTCAGGGAGCCTTTGAGACCAATCCTTCCTAATTTCCTTTACTGTTTTTGTTAGAATGGATTCTATAACTTTGTTTGTACTCTCCACCTGTCCATTGGCTTAGGGGTGGTATGGTGTAGTCATTCTATGATCAATATGATATTTTTGAAGGGTGGCTTTAAAACCAGGAGAATTGAAAGGAGGTCCTCCATCTGTAGCTAGCTCTCTAGGCACTCCAAATCTAACAAAGATTTCTTCAAATAGAAAGGCTAAAACAGATTCTTCATTATCTCTAATGAGTGCCTTAGCTTCCACCCATTTAGTCATATAATTTGTACAAACCAATATGTAAAATATTTGATTGGATGGAGGATTAATGGGCCCTACAAGGTCTAGAGCCCATCTTTCAAAGGGTTCAAGTATTACCTAGGGATTCAATGGAATTTCATCTCTATGATTAGGTTGAACCATTCTCTGATAGCTATCACAAGCTTGAACATATTTCTTTGCATCCTTGAAGAGTGAGGGCCAATAATAACCCATTCTGAGAATTTTATGTGTCATTCTCTTATCAGCAAAATGCCCTCCAGAAGGGCCATCATGAAAAACCTTCAATATATCATAAACCTCATCTTCTCTAATGCATCTTCGGATTTCATGATCAAGTCATGTATAGAAAAGGCACCGACTTATCCAGCTATACCGAGCACTTTGTTGAATGATCTTTCTTTTCTCTCGATGTGATAGTTGTGATGGTAAATTCCCTGCAACCAGATAATTGGCAATGTCTGCATATCAGGGTGAGTGAGTAGATACTGCAAATAAATATTCATCAAGAAAGGAATCATCTACTGGAGTATTATCATCAGCTTTTAACTGAGAAAGGAAATCAGCAACTACATTTTCTTTACGTAGTCGATCTACAATTGTAATATCAAACTCATGTAATAACAGTAACCACCTGGTGACTCGAGCATTTGTGATAGATTTGTTCATTAAATACTTAATAGTCGAGTGGTCGGTATGAACAAAAGTAGAGTAACCAGTAATGTAATGTCGAAATTTATTACTAGCATAAATGACTGCTAAAAATTCCTTTTCACTAACTGTGTAATTAAGCTCAGCAAGAGTGATATTCTTACTAATGAAATAGATAGCATAAGGAAGATGGTTTCCTCTTGTCCCAAGGCAGCTGCTATTGTAGTATCCAAAGCATCAGAGGATATATGGAAGGGAAGTACAAAATCAGGTCCCCTTAAAATAGGAGCTATGGATAACTGATGCTTGAGCTCATCAAATGCTTTTTGGCAAAGATCAGTCCACTTGAATTCAGCATTTTTCATAAGTAACACAAACAAAGGAGAAGCTATTTTAGAAAAAAAATTGATAAATCTTCTATAGTATCCTGCATGTCCTAAAAACTTCTCACATCAGTTTGTGTTCTTGGGATAGGAAGGGTCTGAATTACCTGTATTTTGGATGGACCTACTTGAATTCCTTGAAATGAAATAAATTTTCCAAGTACAATTCCTTCATTCATCATCATATGACATTTTTCAGTACTTGGGGAAAGGTGAGCTTGTACACAATGTTTAAGTACTTTCTCTAGGTTTTGTAATGCATCCTCAAAAGTCACACCATAAGGGGTAAAGTCATCCATAAATATCTCCATAGAATCATTAAGAATATCAAAAAATATTTCTATCACTACTCTTTGAAAAGTTGTTGGAGCATTATGTAGTCCAAATGGGAGAACTCTATAGGCAAAAGTTCCCCGAAGACTAGTAAAAGTGATCTTATCTTAGTCTTGGGGTGCAATTTTGATCTGATTATATCCACTAAAACTATCTAAAAAGGAGAAGAATTTCTTCCCTGACAAACTATCCAACACCTGATCAATGAATGGCAAGGGAAAGTGATCCTTTTGAGTGTCTTTATTTAATTCTCTATAATCTACACACACACTCCATTTCCCATTTTTCTTAGGTACTATCACCAATGGAGAAACCATTCACTGCCAGATATGCGATGTATAAACCCTTCATTAAGCAATTTTAGAAGTTCTTCTTTAACAATTTCCCTCAAATTTGGATTCATTTGCCACTGGGGTTGATAGATTAGTCAGCAACCTTCCTTGATATAGATGCGATGAGTACATAATTCAGGAAAGATTCCCTTCATATCTATATAGCCCCATGTGAATGCTTCCTTATTTTCACGAAGTAACTTCATTATTTGTTGTGTTTCAGCATCTGTTAAATTGGGGTTTATGTTCAATGTTTTGCCAGGTTCGATTTCTACTATTATGCTTTTAGAGGAGATGGTAGTTGATATTTGAGGTAGATCTTCAAATTTAAGCTTTTCTTGGGTTTCAGATTCCAAAATTGCAGTAAATTGATTATATGTTTCAAAACTGACCGAGGAGGGTTCACAATTAAAATTACTAATTACTTCATCCTCCGTGGTATCTTTAAGAGTTAAATCTTGTCCAATAGTCAAAATAGGTTGAGTAGCATTATCATCGTAGTCCAACCATACAGAATTATCATTATTAATCATGGGTGTGGCATGAGGGTAGAGAGTAAGCTGCTTGGTTTCACATCCATTAGAAATTTTCATTGAACCAAATCTACACCTGATAAAGGCATCGGTTGTGGCCAACCAGGGCGTTCCCAGAATTAGAGGATGTCCCCCCAACTTTTTTTTAGTTTGCAATACCACAAAGTCAGCTGGGTAATTCCAGGATTCAACCGAGATGATTAGGTCTTCAATGACTCCTTTCGGTTTGATTGTAAAACAGTCAGCTAACTCTAGAATGGTTGGTGTCTCTCTGATCACATTCTTTAGCTGTAACAGTTGTGAAGTTTCAAGAGTCATAATATTTATAGCAGCACCTAAATCTACCAGAACTCATGAAATAATAGTTTTTCCAATTTGTACTGTAACTGTAGGATGGTTGTGATCACCATATTAATAGGAGGGGCTTTACTGGACATTAAGGTAGATATATCATGCATAACATGAATTGTAAGGCGATCTTTATCTTTCCTACCAGGCTTCTTAATACAAATATCTCTCATAGTTCTGCCATAAATTGGTACATCTCTGAGTGCTTGTAAGAGTGGAATTTTAACATAAATATTTTGTAATTCCCCTAAAAGATTAAAAGCACGCAGCTCAGGTATCCTAGTCAAAGCTAAACGCTCAGGGAATGGTGGCTCTATTGTTTCAGCACCCTTATTAGAGGGTATTTGTACCTCCTTACGTAAATTATTTCTCTCTGTCTCTTCTTTATCAGAATCGGAAGAGATAATATCATCAATAATAGGTTCGACTATTTTCCCAAATCGTAAATGAATATCGTTACATTGCGTAGGGAAAACAGGAGATATAGGCTAGTTCTGAATATCAATGACTTGCACGGTTTTATTATTGGGGTTAGGGTTTGGTTGTATAGGAAATTGGGGTCTGATCATTTGATTATTTGGTGGAGCACCTGATGGTAGGGGGAGTGGTTGCTAAAACTAAGGAAACTGATTTGGAAACGAGATTTGTTGAGCTCTCCAGTTTGGATTCCAATGATTAAAATAAGATTGTTGTTGTCGAGGCCAAGGAGTCCACATTGCTGGGTCTACGAAGGAAGGGTTTGTTTGCTACATGGGTGGGTAATTCATTTGATTGAAGAGTGGGTATTGCATCTGGTTAAAGGGCGGGTAGTTTGCTTGATTAAAAGAAGGATAATTATTCCAACGATTAGAAGATGTAAATGGCATATTATAGTTCATACCTTTTCCTCGTGGTTGCCATTGCCTTCTCTGTGTCACCAAATAGATCATTTCAACTTCTTCTTCGGTTGGTTGCAATGCTACTTTTATTCCTAGTAAAGAAGGGCATTGTTGTGTTTCATGATCCTTCTCACAAAGGGTACAAATTGGCACTTTGTCCAATGGGCATTCCCTTAGTGGATGTTTATCTCTGCATTTAGGGAAGAAGATAGCCAAAGCAGTTTGTGCTTCTACTTGTTTCTTCTTAACCTACAAGGTGTCAATCTATAAAGCAAAGGAACTTAACATTTCAATTTTGAATTCCTCAATTAAATTACCTATTTCATCTCTTGTTTCTTCTCCACTGGCTGATTTTTGAACTCTTGAATATGTATTGTCCCTACTATTTGATCTATTCCTTGCAACTCCTCTTGAACATCTTTTACAGAGGTTAACAATTTCATCATATGATTCTTTAGATATGTCCCCTTTACCAAGCATATTTAGCATGTCTAGACAATCATCCCTTACCCCTTTCAATAATATTGTTTTAAGAATATCTTTACTTACATCAGGATGATTGGATCTCTACAAATTGTATTGTAGCCTTTCCACAAAGTCCTCCATATTTTCGTCCTCATTTTGTACCATCTTAAATAGTTCCTCCCATTTTTCTCTCGTCTGGTAGTACTCTTGATATTTGGTCAAAAACATCTGCTTCATTTGTTCCCATGTTGTGATTACATGGCCTCCTAGACTCATGAACCATATTAGTGCATTTCCTTTTAGTGTTGCTGGAAATAGCTTCAGTTTCTGAGCATTAGTAACATAATCATAGCTTCTGCATAATATATCAAACTCAAAAAAAAACTCATCAGGATCTTCAGAAGATCAACCATGGAAGTTAGGTAAGGCTGAATGTGGGATATTATTCATGGGAGTTGCCCCTCTAGGAAGATCTCCTATAGGAAATCCCAAGGTAGAGAGAGAATTCTCATCTCTTCCTTCTCCTCCTACCTATCCTCCACCAAAGAATCCTTCATTGTTCCCTTCCATTGGTTGTTCTCTTGTTGCACTTGCCCGGTCTTCAATGTTTTCTGTTGGCTCCTCAATGTCTTCGACGGGTTCCTCAATGTCTTCTACTGGTTCCTCAATATCTTCTACTGTTGCCTCAACCTTTTCAGGGCTCACAGCTTCCTCCGTTTCATAGTTTGTTTGAAGATAATGCTGAGTCCTTGACTTTCGAGAGCTTAGCCTTTGAGAAGTTTTAGATTTTGATATAATATCATCAATAAAGGTCTTTCTTCCTCCTCTTCCTTTGCCCTTGCCACCTGTATGGTTAGTTTTCTTGCATCCTCTCATGCATTCTGCACATCTAAAAGAAAAACATTAATTCTTTTGAAATCTATGATTGCCTTCCCCAAAAACGGCGCCAAAATGTTGGTCATTTTAATTGCTTATTAATTCAAACAACTAAGTGCTACATGAATTGTCAACCCAGGGAACTTTGTTTATTTCAAAGGCAACTACACATCGTATATGCTCAATCTCAAAAGCAATAAAAAGTTGTAGTAATAAATATACTAATCACACCTTGCCTTAAACAAATTGAAGCTCTACTCTGAGTTACAGCAGGAACAATTTCTCTATTGCAGACAATTATCAAAGAATCCTTGATTACATTAAAAAGAACAATCTAGGAAAATATATCAATCTGCAGAGGAAAGGACTAGTTATGCTATAACAGAGAACAAGACCCTATTCCCCGAGCAGGAATCTTCAGCACCTATTTATGATTACTATGCTTCACAAACTCACTCTGTAAACTCGATTACCAATTAAAGCACTCACTGATTAGCTGTGAATGAATTTATGGAATTAATGCAATAATCAATTGAAAAAAACAGAGTTTCAGCAATAAGTGCAGAATTCCAATAACGCATAAGCAAATTCAGTAAGCAGAACTTAACAAGGTATGAATAGAACATAACACTTAACACACTGCAGGAATTTAATGGGTGAATCTTGTGATGAAGTTGGGCCCTTTCCTTCTCACAAGATTCCCCAGAAAAAGGAACTAGAAAGGAATACTCAGAACAATATTGTATTCATCTATCAATGTATCATGTCACAAAAGATTCCAGTCCTTTTACTTTCAACTAGACCTTCCCACATTCTGTCCATCGTCCCTCTAATGTAGATGTCTCCTCTTTTTAAAGAGGAGACATCTATTACAATTGATTACATTATAAATCCCATCTTTAACCTGATATTCCAAAATAGGATAATTAGTTCTTCCATTAACAAAATGTTGTTACAATGGTTGTGACGATGCCGACTTTGGAAAGTAGTTGTTACGGCCAGTGTAACAACTCCTTTGATGATCTCCTTTTGTTGTTGCCGAATCTAAAATGAAAATCACGGGCTATTTCAGCAACGAGATTTGCGCACTGTTCTAACTGTTTCAGCAACATAAACTGCAATGATAAACCTGCAGCCTTCATAATGTTTCAACAACGTAGACTGCAACGATAAAACTATTTCAGCAACTATTTGATCAACGATTAACTATGAAGGTAATGTAATTATATATAAAATAAATTAAACATATAGTAATGAGAATAAATATTGTATACCTTCGAAAAAATGGATCAAAGTAATAATATGGACTTTACATATAGATTGGAAAAGGGTGAAATAATAGCAAAATATGTGATCAAAAAAGTACAATGTAGGGTCCTAACACTCATGGAACTAATGATTTATAAAAAACATCACCAATGTCTCTCAAGGCACATACCCCACTCGGGGTGTTCTTGGATTCTAAGTCCTCAATGAATATCAGTCCTCTATGACTACTCTTATATTAGATTCCCTACCTCATCCTCAAAGAGTATCACATGCAAATTCTTACCCAATCCTCCATTCTTTCTTTCTAAAGTGAAACAAGAATGTGTGTATATCTCTCCCTCTCAACTAGGGAGGATATATCAACCAGTCCAAGCTTGTCTCTCAATTACACAAGCTTCTTATTACAAAGAAATTTTGTCAAGATGTCAACTACATGTTCATCAGTGGAGATATACCGTAACTACAACACACCATCTTGCACCAGCTTTTGATTATAGTGATACTTATTATTGATATTCTTTGTCTTTCCACGAAACATTGGGTCTTCATAAAACCTTATAGAATTAGTGTTATCACAATGTATCACCGTAGGGTCCATTTATCCTTCAAACAAATTAGATAACAACTTCCTCAACTAGAAAACTTCTCTGCTTACTTCACAGGCTACAATATATTCAGCCTCAGCACTACTCAAAACAACATATTCTTTCTTTATGCTCATCCAGGAGACCATGGAGGATCCCAAACTAAAGGATCCTCCAATAGTGCTTCTTCCATCTTGTTCACTACCTTCCCAGTCAGAATATGTATATCCAATCAAGTGGACATCATTTCTCTTGTAATACTTTAGGTAGTGGTGGTTTGTTCCTTGCAGATATCTCAGTATATGTTTGGTTTCTATCTAATGATCATGCTTTGGCTCTACCTAGAACTAACTAAGAATATTCACTGGAAAACATATGTCTGGTCAAGTATTCACCATGTACATCAGTGAGCCAATCAATTTTCTATACTTGGTCGGATCCACAGGGCTTGACTCAAAACTTCTTAGCTTCTTCAAGTTTGTGATCACAGGGGTTTCCATAGGTTTGAAATCCATCATGTCAAACCTCTTCAGCATCTAAATCATATACTTTCCTTGACCTAGATAAATATCATCAGCTCCCTGCCAAACTTCTAGTTCCAAATAGTAGTGCATCAACCCCATATCCTTCATGTACATTTCTAGTGCTAGTTGCTTGTTGCACTCTTGGATTCAACTTTCTGCACCTGCCAACAGAAGATCATCCACATACAGAAGAATGATTACAAACTCATTTTTCACAACCTTGATATAGAGCTTTGGATCAACATAACTCTTTGTGAAGCCAAATCTTTGTAGGTATGCATCCATCCTTGCATAACATGCCCTTGGTGCTTTCTTAAGGCCATATAAATTAGGGAAATTTTGAGTTATAAAATGGTCCTCCTAAGGAAATTATAAAATAGTAGTTGAAATAATAAAATAAGATTACATTAAAGAATCAAATTTAGAGGGAAAAAAGAAAAAACTATTTTTTCAACTCATATTTTCAAATTATCTCCCTATGGGTTTACTCAAATTTCGAGAAGCAACACGCGTTGGATGTACAATTTGATTCCTCATCCAAGAAGTACCCATGTTGCATATTTTCGATGAACCCTGTTACATGAAAAATGTGATTGCAATCATGTTTTTTCATGTATTTCTCATTTTTCCTGTACCAGGGTCCATTAAAAGTATGCAACATGGGTACTCCTTGGATGAGGAATCAAATTTTGCATCCAACGAGTAATCCCTCTCAAAATTTGAGTAACACCTTAGGGAGATAAGTTGAAAATATGAGTTGAAAAAGTAGTTTTATTATTTTAGTATTTTTTTTACTTTTTACTTTTTCACTCCAAAAATGTTGTATCATCCCCCATGGTTGACATCATCTTCTTGATTCCTATTAGTTCTTATAAAGTTTATTTTGGTTGTACATTTTTCTTAGGAGGCCCATTTTAGACCTCAAAATTCCCCTAATGATGCCTTCTTCAACCTACAAACATAAGCCTCTCTATATTTGAATTCAAATCCCAAGGGTTTCTCTATATAGACTTCCTCATCAATCGTGTTATTAAGGAATGCAGTCTTGACATCCATTTGATGGATGTGCATCCCATCGATGTCGCCAAAGAGACCAACAAATGTATAGTTGTATATCTTTCTATGGGAGTAAATGTCTCCTCATAATCGATGTCTTCTTGTTGAGAGAAGCCCATAGCCACAAATATTACCTTATAATTATTAATACTTCCATCTATCACATGTTTATTATTGTAGAGCCATTTGGAAGTCACCACAGATTTGTCTTTAGGCCTAGGTACAATTTCCCAAACTCCCTTTTTCATTATGGATTGATATTATTCATTCATTGCATCTTTCCATTCCTGATGTTTGGCAACCTCTTCAAAGGTGGATGGTTAAACTTCTAATAACTTTTTTCATGCAGGTTACATACCTGAATATCTTTTGGGCTTCTTCCTTTCTCTGAATGTGCCTCTCGCTGCCCCATGTCTCTCTACATATAAAATAATATATTTCAACCAGTTAGGTAACCTTATACTTTTACGGATGAGCACAGGTTGCATGGATTCATTAGGACCTTCATATTCATGATTTTATTCTTCTTCTTCCTTGGTACCTTCCTCTTCAAATATAGGAATTTCTTCATCATGAGAGTCCATTAGGAGATTCTTTGATTTATTAAATGCAAAACTTTCATCAAATATATTGACTAACTTGTATTTTGCATCCTTCATTTATATAGATCCTATATGCCTTTGAAGTATTGCTATAGCCAACAAATGTTCCCTTCATGCTTGTAGGATCCATATTTTTCTTTGTCCTTTGGTATATGAATATAGATAGGATAACCAAATATTTAGAGATGGTCCATGCTTGGTTTCTTCCCAATCAATGCTTCTTAAAGAGTCATGTTGTCTAGTGTTCTCTGAGGACATCGATTTTGAATATATATAGTAGTCCTTGCTCCTCCCCATAGAAATTTTGGCAAATCGTGATCATGTAGAATGGCTCTTACCCTTTCTTCAATATATCAATTATTTCATTATGTAACTCCATTTTGTTCATGATTGTATGGGACTATCAACTCCCTCTTAATCTCAGACTCCTTACAAAATGATATGATTTCCTTTAAGTATATTCTCCTCCATTATCAGACCTTAATACATTTATTCTCCTTTCTGTAAGGTTCCCCAATTCAGCTTTGAATTCTTGAAATTTGATGAATACTTCATCCTTGGATTTCATTAGATAAACCCGATTTTTTCTTGAATCATCATTAATGAATGTTACATAATATATGTGACCTCCAAGGTACTTTGGAGACATAGGACCACAAACATCAGAATGAATGAGATCCAGAATTTATTTTCACCTTGAATCCTTGCTTCCAAATGGTCTCTTCGTATTTTTTCCTAATGCACATCCTGTTGAGTCAAATTATAGCCTTATAATTTGATTAACATAAATCTTCAACCCAGGGTAGGTAAGCTTGTGATATGCACACAAAGTATATCTAGGCTTAACATTATAAGTGTTGATTAATCTAACTAGCCAATCATATAAAACCAATGACTCTTTCCTGCATCAATCACTTAGCAGAAAAGGCTATAGAGTGGATCAAACTTCCCTCTACAGCTCTTAAGATTGTTGTGATGATTACGAAAAGATACAGAAATCAACTTACAGCTAACTCAGAAATTCATCAAAATTAGAAATCAAATCTTCATTAAATGAATTTCACACATGAACATGAAACTAGTTCAATTTAATCGAGTGTCGTTGATATATTAGAAAGAGTGCATTAGCTATAAAATAAATTATTGCTACATAACATAAATAAAATCCATAAACACTAAAATTTAGGAGTTGTGAGCAAAGGGGGCCCTCCCTTACTCACAACCCCTTCAAGTTAGAAGAGCTTTCTCACTGAAATAGACCGAACATATATCTTTGTATTAATTTGAAAAAGATATAGTCGAGTACAATCTGATATACAGTCTTAGATGAAACCAACCGAGCAACCCAACAACCACCTATCATAAAAACTAGGACATAATTTATACATTTACAAAAGCCCATATATGGCTTGAAGTAAAGAAGACTACTAATCTAACCCATTGGCTAATAGAACTGTTACAAAATATCGATTTTAGCCATACTGGGTCTAATCCATGACTGAAAGCATGGATTACACTAAATTCGTTACATGGTTGTAGCTTTCCTCCAATTAGCCAACAACAGAAGTTTTCTGAACCTAGGCAGTGTTGTTCGTAAATCTGAAATGGCTAATAGGATAGAAACCATATGTGATATATTCCCACAAAACCCATGTTCCCATTTGACTTAGATATTTGTGGAACATGGCTAAGCACCGATGTTGCTACAGGAAATCCAGGTGGTTACAGGAAATTCGCAACTGCAGGAATTCCAGAGTTTTTGCAGGAAAAAGGATCGCATAGTTGTTTGCATGAATTAGAGGCATGTTTCCGAATCAAAACAAATCTACACAAGGCTCTAGATTAGTTGGCATGTAATTAAATAAAGAACAACTAACTATAAGGAATACTTAAAGTTAAGGTAAAAAATGCTTTTTAATGTTAATTTTCATACCTTCAGCCTATGGCACCCTTTTGGAAAAAACATAAGTATTATAACCAAAATAGGCATAATAGGGGTTAAAGATAGTTCAAAAAGGGAGAGGTAAAGTATGGAAAAGGGTGTTAAAAACGAGCAAAACCAAGCTCCAACATCTCTCCCGCACCTAGCTCCTTGCATGCCCCTTATGCAAGAAAAATTTTTGCATCTTCCCCAAAAAGAAAAAGGAAATCATTCCTTATCTTGAGCTACAGCTACTGCAGCCAACTGACCTGCTATTTCTACCAACTGGTCCAACTGGTTACCACTAGATTCTGCAGGAATTTGACCCTTGTATAATTCATTCTTCTTTTTCAAATGGTCGATCCTAACCTACTTATTTTTCATATTCAGGTCGCTTTCTAGACCCACTCTTCATGTTCTTTTTGTACACAGGTTTTTCTCCTTCAAGTCTCGTTTTCCTTTCTGAAAGATATCTCCAAAATGGTGAGCTCGGTGATGATTTATTCCAACTCCTGCAAAGATCGTCTCTTATGAGGGGTTACTTCCCCAACCTGATGTCCTTGGAGAGATGGAGGGGACCCAAGGTCCTCCTCTACTTGTTGTTCTCCCTCTGTGTTATTCTCACTTCCATGCAGTGGGGAGTCCTGAGAGGACATTGCCTCTTCGTTGATAAACTCAGCTGACTCGATCTTCTCTTTACCTTTCGGTGGGCAATGGTGTTTTTCCTTCTTCTTATCCAGTGTCTCAGGAAATAATTCTACATCTGCAGTACCTTTTATAGCTAGCAGAACAACTTGGCTTCTTGTAAATATTTTTCCAGAGATGGAAGTGCCATTCTTCGACTTAGGTTGTTTTCCCACAGTCCCCCCTGTCACCACCACTTCCTCATCCCTTCCTTCTTCCTTTGTCTATAGCCCAAGGGTCCAAGGTTTCTTATTCTTTCATTTTTCTATAGGATTCTTCTCGGTGGGCTTCAAAGAGTCGAGGTCATCCCTTCTTTCCTTATTTACCATTGGCCTCTAACTTTGTGACTTCTTTTTCGACTTTTCCACTGGTTTTTCCTCTATCGACTCTGAACGGTCAGAATTTTTCTCTTCCTCTTTTTCTTTTATCTTTATCCCATGCATCTGCAACTTTTTCCGCAGTTTATCTGTCGGCGCTTCCTCCATGGAATCTGAGGAATCAGAATCCTCATTTTATGCAAATTAGTTTTCAGCTAGGAACTCATCCCATGTCCGCTTTTTGTCCTTCAAAATCCTCCACTAAGATGATTTTCTCCAGCCCATGGTGATAGAGGTTTTCCTTTAAGTTGGCCCCCCTTTCCTCGACAGTTGTTGACATCTTCATTAGAGACGTCCTCAAGTAAAAGCATAAATTTAACGGCTTGTCATGAAAATGGGTGAGAAGCCAAATATGAAACAGAAATGCAAACCCAAAGAGACCTTCACGCGTTAGCAGGAAAAACAGTAAGTTCTGGTACTTACTTTTCAAGAAACCCTGTGGAATTCCCTTACTTCAATCAAGGTTTGAATGCTCTTTATGGAGGAAGGATGCACACAAGCCCTTGTTGAAACACTGGTTCTTAAACCAGCATTCTCCCAACTATGTAATCTCACATGCTCATGCTACCAAACCCTCGTTCAACCTAAACTGAACATCCCCAACTTGAGCCTTATCGCCATTCGGGTTCAGGGCGAAATATTTTGTCACTTTGAAGTTGTGGTCACTGAATCACTGGAAAAATGGCAGCCACCCTAATTTTTCCAATATCGCCTTACTGCAAGGGTCGGTCTCCAACAACTCAGGACCTTGTGGCTCAAAGCAGACGGGGGCATGCAATTTCAACATGGTGAAATACTGGAAGATAGGGCATATGCACTTCTTTGGAAATATCGGGTTTAAGCTTTGTAACAAACTCGCACGACAAGGGAGGGCTTATTATAGAAAGTTATCACAGAGCACGAGATTTTTGAGAGATAGGTCATGATCATGATTAGCATCATGATCCAACCTACAGGAAGATATGGGGAGTACGTCTATTGGTCATGTTAGAATCATGGCGATCAGGAAAGGAGCTGGAGTCATAATGCACTGAATTATAGCTGTGTTTTGCTGCAAGGGTGACCATAGCCAAAAAATCATACAAATTTTAAAAATTAAAGTGTTGATTATCCTTTACCTCAAGTGTCATGTCATCGGTTGTACTTTACCTTTCTTACCTTCCAACAGTCTAGTACTTCGGATGATGCATGCATGTCCTTCAGATGATAACCCACATAATAGTTAAATCATATATATGACTTCATACTTCATGGCCTTGACTAGTAATTAAAACATGTCATTACTTTTTAAATAATTTTAAATTAATGCTCTGTCTATGCTTTTTTTGTCGTTCAGAAAACCACGATGTCGTTGCAAGAAATGGAACCGGGACTACTAAGCTTTCTATAGGAAATGCAACCGCAACCCTGAGTCTTATAGAAAATCGAACCATGACTTTCAGAACTTCTGCAGCAAATTGGGCCATGACTTGAGGAACTTTTGCAAGAAATTGGACCATGACTTGTAGAGCTTCTACAGGAAATCAAACCATCAATCAACACTTCTCCCTCTTTTTTGTACAGTTCACTGCACATAATAAAGGTGTTGATGTCGAACCCCTTGTAGGATCCAACAATCAAGGAGCCATAGCGATTCCCCATTACTGATAGCAAGATAGCCTGTCATTATGGTATACAAGCTTCAAGGCATCATAAGACTTTGATCTTAAGTAATCTAGATTTAACTGAAAGTAAAATTTATTGAGAGAGCCTACTGACCTGTAATTTTAACAAGCCCAGGGTAGTCCATGCTTGCCAAATTTCATTTTTAGAGAGTCTAAAATACTTGGAAAAGAAGACTCCAAGGGGCTCATTTTCCTTAATTAGTCCATTGGGCCCGGAAAAAGGAATAAACCTATACCCAATATACATTCCTCTCATGTTTTACTGAGCACAAGGAGGAATAGAGTGAACTCATTGTGTCAATAGGAAATCAAGAAGAGATAGTAGAAGGAATGTTCCCTTCTCTCACCATCTCCAACTCTCTTTTCTTCACAATTTCTTCCACAAATTCCTCCTTGGATTCGGGTTTCTGATATACTTGAGTCTCTACCCATTCACCAAGAAGGTAACATTCCCATCATCAATGATTTTAACCCAAACAGATCCATTATCAAATACTTTCTCAATTTCATAGGGGCCCAGCCAATGTGTGTTAAATTTTCCTTTAAAGCTCTTGAATTTTGAATCATACAATAATGCCCAATTTCCCTCTTTGAACTGCTTCATTTTAATGTATCTTTCATTCCATTTAGCCCATTGCTGCTGAATCAAGTCAGTATGTTGAAAAACATCCTGCCTAAATTCATCCAACTCATTGAGCTGCAACATTCTTTACTGTTGAGCTTCATCAAGATCTATACCCAAATTTGTTGCCATTTTAAAAGTTTTGATCTGAAATTCAATGGGAAATAAAACTTGCTTTCCATACACTAATTTATATCGAGAAAAGATAGTGGTATTTCTCGATGTGATCCTATAGGCCTACAATGCTTCGGGATGTCGGTCATACCAATCCTTCTTATGTAATTGCATTGTCTTGGTAAGGATTGTCTCCAACACCTTATTTGTTGATTCCACCTACCCATTGGCTTGTGGATGATAAGAGATGGACTTCCGATGAGTAATCTAATATTTCTGCACAATTCCTTTCATAATCTTTGACACAAACTGAGTACCTTGATCAATGACTATTTCCCTAAGTACCCCAAATCATACAAAACTATCAGAAAAATGAAAATCTACCATTGTTTTCTCTATTTCTCTAGGTACTTCTCTTACCTTCACCCACTTCATAACATAATCAGTACAAAATAAAATATACTTCTTACCTTTAGACATAGGGTTAATGTGACCTACAAAATCAATAGCTCGCCTCTCAAAAGGTTCTATGAGAACCTCTGGCTACAAAGGCATCTCGTCTGATTGTACAGGCTGCCCCATTCTCTAGCAGTTGTCACACTTCCGGACATATTCCCTTGCATATTTGAAAAGACTTGGCCAATAGTAACCTGAGGAAAGGATATTGTAAGCTATTCACTTGTATGCAAAACTTCCTCCATATGGTTCATCGTGATAGGCTCTCAAAATGTCATAGATCTCATCTTCCTAGACACACCTATGGACAATAAAATTAGATCCAGTGAAAAAAATATTTCCCCTAATCCAAGAGTAATCAACACTATTTATAATAATTCTCTTTTTCTTATTAGATGAAAAGTAAGGAGGCAACTTTCCTGTAGAAAGGTAATTGGCCATGTCTACAAACCAAGGTGTTTTAACAAAAATAGCAAACAAATTTTCCTTACGAAAGTTATCATTAACAAGAACATCCTCACCTGCATGGTTGAGTCTAGATAAGAAGTCAGCTATCTGATTTTCCTTTCTAGGCCTATCTAATACCGTGATGTCAAATTCCTACAGCAACAAAAGCCACCTAGTAATCCTGCCATTAGTAACTTGTTTATTCATGAGATATCAAATGGAAAAGTGATCGGTGTGTACAAAAAATTCATAGCCCTTGATGTAATGTCTAAACTTATTAATAGCATAAATCACAAAAAGAAATTCTTTTTCAGTTACCGTGTAGTTCAGTTCTGCGGGAGTTAAATTTTTACTAACATAATGAATAACATGGATTAGAGGATCCTCCTTTTGTTCGAATATTACTCCTATGGTTGCATCAGAGGCATCAGTGGAAATATGAAACAGAAATTTCCAATCTCGGCTTCTCAAGACCAATGTTGAAGAAATTTTTTCCTTGAGTGCATCAAATGCAGCTTGACACTCATCATACCAATGAAATTCAGTGTCTTTAGTCAATAATTTAAATAGTGGAGAGCCTACCTTTGTAAAATTTTCAGCAAACCTTATAGAGTAGCCTGCATGTCCAAGGAAACTTCAGAATCCCTTCTGATTGGTTGGTGTGGGTAGCTTTGCAATGACTTCAATCTTTGTCGAATAAACTTTAATTCCTGCAGCAGAAACATGATGACCCAAAACAATACCTTCATTCATAATCATAAAACTTTTTTCATTACTTAATGAGAGATTAGTTTCTCTACATCTCTAAAAAATCTTCTCAAGATTATCTAAAGCTTCTTCAAAAGTATCACCCATGACTGTAAAGTCATCCATATAAGCCTCTACGCAATCATGCAAAATATCAGAGAAAATACCAAGGGCAACCCACTGGAATGTGGTTGGTGCATTTCATAGACCAAATGGTAGTACCCTATAAGCGTAGGTGCCCTAGGGACATGTGAATGTAGTCTTTTCTTGGTCTTCTAGAGCTATCCTAATCTAATTGTACCCGTTGAACCCATCTATGAAGGAAAAATATTCTTTTCCTGCTAAAGTGTCCAACACTTGGTCTATAAAAGGCAAGGGAAAGTGATCTTTCAAGGTTTCCTTGTTTAGTTCTTTGTAATCCATACACACTCACCATTTAACATTCTTTTTTGGGACAATAACCAGTGGAGATACCCACTGGCTATCCAAGATAGGATAGATGAACCCTACATTTAACAATTTTTGCAATTCATCTTTCACAATTTCCCTTAAAGTGGGGTTCATCCTCCTTTGTGGCTTTCTCATGGGCCTATCTTTCTCTTCTATAGAGATATGATGAATGCATGTGTCTCAGTGAATGCCTCTCATATCTATGTATTCTCAAGAAAAAGTATGTAAAAAAAAATTCAATTCTTGAGTTAACTATTTTCCTGTTTAGAGGTTAAGGAAGAATTAATATTCAAAGGCTTTTCATGAAAAATTTCAACTACCTTAGACACCTATTCAATCATGGAATATGCAGGAAATGAAAATAATAAGGTTGACTGTAATTTTTCTGTTGTACTATACTCATGAAAATCCTGCAGATTAGTAATGAAATCTAAATTATGACTAGATTGCCCTTCTTCTTGCTGCAAAAAATTAGGATTAGAAATACAACAATTTACAAAATTTTCTTCGAAATTTTTGTTAAGGCTCATGGCTTGAGCGATTTTCAAAACTAGTCAAGCACATTCTGAATCATGCTCTTCTTCCTCAACCCAATGTGTATTTTCTGATCTTAAGAGAGGTTGAGCAGGGGGATATAAGTTAATGTGCTTTATTTTAGTCCCATGAGTGATGGTCATGTTTTTGGACATACACCCTATATAAGCATCTGTCGTGGCTAACCACAGTCTCCCCAAGATCAAAGGATCCCCTCCTAAGTTAGTTTTGGGTTGAAGAAGATAAAAATCAACAGGGTACTTCCAGGTATCTAATGAGATGACAATGTCTTCTAATACCCCCTCTGGCTTTACCTTAGACCTATTTGCTAATTCTAACATGGTAGGAGTAGGCAATAAGTCAAAGGTTCATGTTCTAGATAAGGTCTACATACGTTAATGGTTGCACCTAAATCAATTAGAGTGTTTTCTATAGGATGTCCATTGATAAAGGTGGTAACCACAGGGATTCCAGGGTTTGCATATTTTTCAGTAACAAATCCGATAGACATTAAACTTGCAAGCTTTCCACCTACTTGAATTGTAGAGAGTTCTTTCTTTTGTCTTCCAGGTCTCTTGGTACATAGCTCCCGTACTGTTTTGGCAAAGATCGAGATTTATTTAATTGCTTGCAGCAACAGGATCTTAATGCATACCTTTCTTAATTCAGACACAAGATCAAACTCAGGTTGTTTTACTCTCATTTCCAACCTCTCTGGAGAAGGAGGTTGGATCATATGGGATGAGGAAGGTTCTTGTGGCCTTGAAGTAGGTTGTTCTATCGGTTCAGGTGTGGTTTCAACTTCAGCCATTTCTAGAGTATATTCCTCTATGATCCCTTCAATTCTTCTGGGCTAATTCACAACTTTTCCTGACCTTAGTTGGATTTCCTATAGCAACATAGGAAATTCCTGTAACATGGTAACAAAAATTTCCTGTAGCGACTGTGGTGTAATATAGTAGGTAGGAAAAGTGGGATAGGTGACAAATCCAATGTTGTGAGTGGATTGGATGGTTTTATTATTGGGGTTAGACACTGGTTGTGAAGGAAGTTGCATAGGATGAGGTTGATTTGGTGCGCCAGACAGCTAAAGCTACTATTGTTGAGGTTGAATCATTTGTTGTTGTGTGGGTTGTAGAGGATAAAAGTTTTGAGAAGGAAAATTTTGAGTGGTAGGGTAAGAAACGTTCGCCAGCCAAGGCTGTTGTGGAGGCCAAGGCTTCCAGGGCATTGGAATATTCCATATCTAATTTTGATTATAAGTAACTTGAAAATGTGACTAACCCATACCTGCAACACGTACTTTCCATGGTCTTTTAGGTGCCATTGCATAAAGTGTATTGGCAACTCCTTGATCTGCTATTATGATGCTTTAATTTCAGCAAGTGAAGGACATTGATCAGTGGAGTGCTCTGCTTCAAATATTCGGCATACCTCTACATTATCTACAAGACATTCCCTCAAGGCATGCTTCTTCTAGCATTTTGAAGATAACACGGCTAGGGATTTTTCCAGTTCCTCCCGTTTTTTCTATTTCTTCTTAACCTGTATAACATCCAATTGAAAAAATAATGTGCTTAGAATATCAGTCTTAAAATTTTCAAATAAATTACCCATTTCATCTCTAGTTACTACAGCTATAGCAACTGACTTGACAAGCCTTGAAGAAATATCTCTTGTTCCTCCTCCAACTTTAGAATTTCCTCTTGAATATCATCAACATATCTCACATACTTCAACATAGCCCAACTTTGATATGTCACCTCCTCCCATCAAATTCAAAATCTCCAGAGGTTTTGGTCTGATTTATCTAAGAAAAATTATTCTTTTAGTATCCTTGCTGAGTTGATTCATTTTGGATCTCTGCAGATTATACTGAAATCTCTGCACTAAGTCCTAAAGACTCTCCCCCTCCTTCTGACTCATGCCAAAAATCTCTTCTCTGGGGTCCCTAGTCTATCAATAATCTTGATACTCTCTTAACAATACCTTTTTCATTTCCTCCCAAGTTGTAATGGAGTTTTAAGCCAACCCCATAAACCACATGAGACACACATCCTTCAATCTTGGAGGAAACAACTTCAACTTCTGAGCATTGGAAGAATAGTCATAGCTCCTTAGAAGAGAAAGGCATCAAGATCTTCACTAGGAACCTCACAAAAGTTAGGCAAGATTGAAGGAGGAATATTCTTCATCAGAGTAGCTCCACTAGCCTCCCTGATAGGGAATTTGAATGTGACCAGTTCTTCTTCCTTCTCATCGTATCCATCTGTGTGACCAATCCCCTCTTCATGAGCCATTTTGGACCAAAAGGAAGTGGGGGCTTTGTAGACTACAGATTCTGCGAAATCAATGGTTTGGAATTATGGTTCTTGAATAGGATTGCTAAGGAATTGCTTTTCAAGTTGACCACTGAACAAAGATGTTGCTTTCCTTGTGACAGGAGATTAAAAGTGGGCAGCAACAGAAGATTTTCTTGCAGAAGTTGCTACTGTAGAAGAAGGAATATGTTCTGGGCTCTTTTCAGGACCACAGTCCTCCTGACCAAACTCTTTTTCTCTTGTTGCATTATATCTTGCAGACTTATTTTTCCTTGCCAGTGTATTAGTAAATGAAATGGTACTCGCACCACCACAAAAGAAATTTGTAGATGTTAGACCCAACCATCTACTATGCAAACAAATTCAAAAGAAACTACTTAACAAACAATCAGGACACAACTTTGGCGAATTTCTCACCTCCTCTGGTGCATGGGCTTTTCCCTTCGTCTTACCTCTTTAAATCCCCCATTCATGAAAAATTCCAAACAATGCATGTAATACAAAAACACTTCAGTATTATCCCTTTAGCACCTCCTCGGCAACGATGCCAAAATTTTGAGTCAAATTATAGCCTTATAATTTCATTAACATAAATCATCAACCTAGGGCAAGTAATCTTTTGAGATGCATGAAAAATATATTCAGGCTTAACATTGTAGGTGTTGATTAATCTAACTAGCCAATCATACAAAACCAATGACTCTTTCCTGCATCAACCACTTAGCAGCAAAGGCTATAGAGTGGATTGAACTTCCCTCTACAGCTCTTAGGGTTGTTGATGATGATTAGGAAAAGCTACAGAAATCAACTTACAACAAACTCGAAAATTCAATCAACATTAGAAATCAAATCTTCGTTAAATAATTACACACATAAACATGAAACTAGTTCAATTTAATCCAATGTTGTTGATATATTAGAAAGAGTGCATTAGCTGTAAAATAAATTATTGTTACATAACAGAAATAAAATGCATAAGAACTAAACTATGGGAGTTGTGAGCAAAGGGGGCCATCCCTTACTCACAACCGCTTCAAGTTAGAAGAGCTTGCTCACTGAAATAGATAGAACATATATCTTTGTATTAATCTGAAAAGGATACAGTCGAGTATAATCTGATATACAATCTTAGCTGAAACCAACCCAGTAGCCCCTATCAGAAAAACTAGGACAAAATTTATACATTTACAAAAGCCCATATATGGCTCGAAGTAAAGGAGACTACTAATCTAAGCCATCGACTAACAATACTATTACAAATAGTCAATTTTAGCCATTTTGGGTCTAATCCATGGGTGAAAGCATGGATTAGACGAAATTTTTTATAAGGTTGTAGCTTTCCTCCAATCGACCAACGAGAGAAGGTTTCTGAATATGGGCAGTGTTGTTGGTAGATCTAAAATGGCCAATAGGATAGAAACCATATGTGATATATTCCCCACAAAACCCATGTTCCCATTTTAATTAGATATTTGTGGAACATGGCTAACTATCAATGTTGCTGTAGGAAATCCGCGACTACATGAATTCCGAGTGTTCGCAAGAAATAGGATCGCACAACTGTCTGCAAGAATTACAGGCCTGTTTCTGAATCAAAACAAATGTGCACAAGAACTCTAGATTAGTTGGCAGGCTATTTAAATAAAGAACAACTAGTTGTAAGGAAAGCTTAAAGTTAAGGTAAAAGACATTTTTTAATGTTAATTTTCATACCTTCAGCCTATGGCACCCTTTTGGAAAAAAACATAAGTATTGTAACTAAAATAGGCATAATAGGGGTTAAATATAGTTGAAAATGGGAGAGGTAAAGTATGGAAAATGGTGTCAAAATCGGGAAAAACCAAGCCACAACACATCCCTTGCATACTCCTTCATGATCATCCTTGAGTTTGGGGATTTCATTCACAACTGAGTTTAGAGTATGCAATATTTCGTAGTGAAGATGTTTAAATATTCTATGGCAAAGTTCATCATGTCTTACTTCAATGCAAGCCAAATCTTGAGATAGAGGAGTCAGCAATATGTAGATTCGTCCTTCTTGAATCCCAATCATCTTTGTATTTTCGATGCTAGAATTTTTATCCCATACTACAACCTTTCCATTTATAAAAGAGACTTTATGTCCCTTATCTTCTAGACATGAAATAGAAACTAGATTCTTTTACAAACCTGGAACAAATAAAATGTTGTTGAGATGGATGCTTCCTCCATTCTCTAGTTTCAATGAGGTTGATCCAATTCCTCTTACAAGATAGCTCTTCTTGTCAGTAATCTCAAGGAAGTAAGAAAATTTTCATGTTGATAAGGTCTTTAGTTGCTTGTGCTCACCAACCATATGTATTAATGCACCAATGCCAATTGCCCAAATATTCTCATCTTCAAATGTGCCAATAAGAGCTAAGAATAGTCATTCGTCCTTTGTAGATGTCTTGGTCGTATCATTCTTGAAAAAAATGAGATTCCACAATGCCTTGATTCCCTTCATGAGATGACTTGCTACCATTGAACACTTATCTAGAAACTTCTTCAAGGGAGTAGTGATCTTCATCATTCCCTGGAAACCTTAGCTCTGATACCATGTTGAGAAATCTATAGGGTTATGGATAGAATGATTTCGCTTTAGCTTGATAAATTCTTGTGATATTTTTTTACTTGTTTCTTACTTATTAGCTTATTCTTGTATTATGTTATTCTTCTCATCAAACAACTACCAAGACAACAAGATCAAAAATACACAAGAACACAGGATATAGGCTGCAAATCAGGGCCAAAGCCTCTCCACTTGAGAGGAAACCCCACAAATATATTATATTCTTATAGGTTATATTCAATTGACAAATTCAAAGACCTCTAGACCAATACCAATACCCTGCCAAGACCAAGTCCATCCTCCTTGATGATGTGCTTCCTTTTGTCCAAGTCAAACCTAGTCAAATCTCTTCTAGTAACAAAACTTTGACACCCACCAACATAATTTTGGCCTCTACTACAAGTCTGAAATTTTTGGCACTACCAGTAGTAGTTTCTTCCACACGTATGAACTTATTTAAGGATTCCAATATTTCTTTAGAACTTCACTTGAATTTCTCCTTCTTTTAGGGCTTGAGGGTGACCTAATTTGACCTTCTTTCTACACTTTTTCCAAGTCTAATCATGCAACAACAAAACCCTAACCCAACAACAGAAATCGTAGATTCCTTCCTTCACACGTGTGAAGAGAGAGAGAGATAAAAAATAGCACAAACACTTGATCCTCATTATTTTCCTTCTTCACTAGCCTCTTTCTTCTTCCCCTTCACTTGCTTGATGAGAGAATGAATTATGTCTCTAGGAGGTTGAGTTCCCTCCTATATAAGCTTTCAAGGTGGATGAAGTTCCTCAAAATAGGTGAACTTCTTTGCTAGCAGGCCAACCTCATCTTGGAGGGTATTTTGACACTTTTAAATACAAAAAGAATTATTTTTACAAGTTACAATGTGCTCAATAGGGTCTTCAACATAAGACATTGACTCTTTTGACGTCTTGACCTAGGACAAACCCTAAAAGCACTCAATGGGTGCTTGACCTCTAAAATAAAAAAATCTTGAGCATTAAACCCATGCTCCAATAATAATAATAATAAAATTTCTTTTATTTTACAATATATAAGAATCAAAAGTCCATTTCATATTTATGAAGATCAAACATAGTTACATATTTTTCAAAAAATCCATCAAGTGGGTGTGTGTGTTTCGAAATGAGCTCCATCTTCCCTCTATTTTTATAGTTTAGAGGGATGCGAATAGACATGTCCATTGGGACAAGATTGACTTCACATGTAGGTTGAATTAGCACCTAGTGGGGTTTTTGAGCCAAAATTACATATTTGAAAATTCTTTTTCTTTTTCTTATACAATACCTCCAAATAGGAATTTGACTCTTCGACTCAAAAACTTAGAAGCATGAAGTGTTGGAAATAATACTGAGAGGGGGGGGGGTGAATCAGTATTATCAGATCAATAAAACTTTTCCATTTTCTTACTCAGATTCATATACACTACTTTAGTTAAGGATATTCGCGTGTATACGCGACTGTGTCTAAAGCAACTAGCGTGTATCCAGATTATTTATAAGTCATATAATCCATTACATGTTGATCTTTGGATAATGCATTAGAACTTCATTGACCATATGAACAGTAAACAGAAGCAATAAACAGAACAGATCATCACGCACAAGAAGCACACATGAACACCATGATATAAGGTGGAAACCCAATGTGGGTGAAAAC